>CM076579.1:1168509978-1168749706 GCA_034641835.2 Pinus albicaulis | reverse complement strand
GGCCCTTTCAATCTTTAATGTTGCAGTAGTATTATTCAAGGAATCTTGTAGTGTTAAAGCTGCCATGGCTTTGTTGGTGAGAGTAGAATAAACCATTTCCCCTGTTTGCCTATGAAGCTCTATCTGATCCAAGGGATGGATATCTTTTGCTAAAACTTCAAAATTTGTTCTGATGTAATCTGTTGCTGAAGTTGGCTTTGGCACCTTTGCTTTGAAGTGGCTCATTTGCATTTTACCTTGTGACACATCAAATGCTGACATCAACCTTTGCTGATTGTGAGGAGCCATTTTCATATACTGATCGTAGACCTTCATTTTCAATGGTTCATTCTTTGTTTTGATATTAATGAAGGTTTTATTAATGTCTCCAGTATCTGTCTTTGGCGGTCTGAAAGAAGATACTTCAGTGCTCAACTGCTTTTGTATCCCTTTCTGGCTTATGTTTGTCTCACTTGCTGTACCTGTTTGCTGACTATCCTCCCTTCCATCATCAAATACCTCATCTATAATCTCTACATCTGGAGGTGGATCAGACTTGTGTTTTTTGGCTTGATAAACTTGTGGGGCTCCTTTTGAAGGTGTGGTATCTGGAGCTAGCCTCTTTTTCCCTATTTCCACATTCAGTGGAGTTTGCATCTCTGGAACTTGGATTTGCTTTGCTGGTGTTTGAGAAGCCTGAGATTGTTCTGGTGCTTTGGAACTCTATGATTTTTCTGCCATGACCAGGGTTTCAATGACCTGAACTATAGGTTCTTTTCCTTTACCCTTAGGCTTTGCTGCTACTGATGGGCTGTCTTCTTGTATAGCTTGTTGTAGAGTAGCTGCTGAAGATGTGCCAATGTATGGTACCTGCATTTGATCATATGTTTCTAGGTCAAATTTCTTCTCAACATCTTTCATAAGTTTATTCAATTTGGCAGCTCCACTTCCCTCTTCAACAAGTGTTCCTTTAACCCATTCATCTTGATTTGCATACTGTTCTATGTCAGGATTTCTGTGATGTACATAAGGAGATGACTTATTTTTTAACCTTCTTTCACAAATGAAACCAAAGGGGTCATAAGGGACCCAACGGAAAGATGTCTGGAATTTTTTCTCTAATATAAGTTCTGCATCTCTTTCAGCTTCCCTAGAATTGCAAATGAAAGGACCTAACTGGCTTTTGATCCTTAACTGTGCTTTCTTCTTTACATTGCAGAAATGGATTACATCTGAGTTATTCATCTGTCTAAAGTATTCCAAAGAAAAAATTTTCATTGGTACATATCTGGGTAACTTGAATGGATGTAATTCACATCCATAAATCCTGATGACTGTATGGTTTTGGTACAAGTACCAATCCCCAACTTTATAACTTTTTGACAATTGCAGGGTCTTTTTAATCTCAGTACTAAGCCTGGGGGGAGAAACTCCTGTTAACAAGGTTGTAGCAGGATGTACAAACTGATCAATGAATTCTGAATAAGAGTAGGGAGAATCGGAGGACAAATGAATGATGGGGGACCAAAAAATAACAGACCTGGGATTACCTTTAGCATCAAGTTTCTGAACAGGGAAAGGGAATTTGTCTGAGTGATAGAAAATTATGAGATGATAGATAACTGAGGAGTACTTGAAAACCTTTTCATCATCTAGCCTTAAAAATTGATCATGGATTTTTTTGGCAATGAAGGAAGCATAATCATACTTAATCTCAGGAGGCTGCCCAGGGGTAAAGATAGATAGCAAAGCCAGAGTTATCTCATCTACATACTCACTGGTATTGAATCCTAAGACAAAAGATATTACATTCACAATAAGCCTTCCCAATTGATTGAAAAAGTAAAAACCATAGGGGGGAGTCCCTTTTGGCTGATGCTCAGGTAACATGAAGTACTGACACATTTCTTTCAATTTCTCTGGAGTTAGCAGTCTGGTTTTCTCAATTAGCCCTTCCATGGATAGAGGTGCTAATTCTTGTTCTGGCTCAAATTGTAACATAGCATTGATAGCCTGAGGTGTGATAGGGAACAGAACACTTTGATCAGGAGCTAATACAGCTCTTTGTGCAGGATCATAATTTGCATGACAATAATGAATGATTTCAGGGAAAACGTGGACTGTAGGAATAAAATACCTTGGGAGATTGGATTCCCACAACCCTATAAGATCTTGCCCCTTTGAGTGTTCGTCTCTGCAGCGACAGAAGCTCAAACGGGGACTTTCATCAAAATGTAGGTCTTTTATTTGGAAATCTTCATCTATCAGAGGTAAATAGTCCAAATCTCGGTGGGGAGCATTCAAAGGAGTGACATTTAGAGCAGTTGGGGCCTCCATTTTGGTTCTTGTGGATTCAAAATGGAGGTTTCAGTTTTTCTTGCAGACCGGACGGGATATCTGACAAAAGAGGAAATTGGAACAAATGGCAGGTTTGGGAAGCAAATTCTCAGGTTTTAAATCTTCAATGAGGACTCAGAGAGGACTTTTGACCACTTTTTCAGAGAAAAACACAGGAAACTAAGCTTAACTTGCAGTCGGGGCACGGAATGATAAATACCTGTTTTTTAATGGAAACTTGTTCTTCAACAGGTAATGAACAATGGCGAGGACGTTCTTCAATACTGGCACAGCGGAATTTCGGAGTAATTTGGTGTATTTGCAGTGAATTTTGAAAATTGCAGCGGGAGCTTAGTCTCTTTCGGAAACTAAAAATAACTGAAAAAACGCGAAAAATGGCTTATTTACAAGTCAAAAGGGTTTTTGTCGTTTTCGAGGTGATGACGTCATTTGACGTACGGGGTGACGTAAGGGAGTGGGGTCGGCGGTATTCGGTAAGCGGTAAGCGGTGAGCCCGCACCGCTTATGGACGAGGGCGGTAAAAAACGCGATGGCAGCGATTCCACAGGACGCTTGCCACGTGGAATGATGACTTTTCATAAACCGGCCATCCCCCGCTGGTTAACACGCTGGCAAGGGATGGGCAGCGGGATTGATGATCGCCGTTGATCTACGGACGAATGATCCAACGGCTGAAAGGACGGGGAACTTGTGCGATTTCAAAGGTGGGCCAGTCGGGGTTTTAAACAGGTTTTAATGTGTAATCTAATCACCCCGGGGAAAGGTTAATAGGCGGCAATGGTTGTTAATTAGTCCAAATGATTAATTAACCCCGTGAAATTATGAAATGGATTGCGGCGGTAGTTTGGCCAGGTGGAATGCTACGTGGACGGAACACTATGGCACAGGACTCCGTCGCATTTTATTCTTGTTTTTTGGTGTTAAACACGTATATTACATGTCTAACGCTTTTTTGTATATATTTTATTATACGATGAATTAATTAATACACAACTAATTCACCATAGGGCGGGGATTAATGTATAAGGCTATAGTTTTAACCAAAGGGCTTTATAAAGCGGGGTATTTATTTTAAACGAGCGGGGATATATACTTTGGTAAAACATTATAATAAGAGGGTTTTTTGGGGATATTTATTAGAAAAGGGAGTTATATACTTAGGAAAAGGGATTCCACTAGGGATTTAATATAATAGAGTTAAATGTTAATATGATAAAGGACAAGGAAAATCAAAACATCTTTGTTCATCTAAGAAAGTGAAAACTTATGAAGTAAATTGCACATTTTATCTTCAACACTTAAGCTTAGAATAACAAGTTGTCTTGAGGAATTTTATGGAATGTTGCATCAGTTTCCTAAGTAAAATAGGATTTTACTTAGGAAAAAGTTAAAAATGGAAGATAATCAATGATGGATTATTTCAAGTGCTTAGGTCTTTTTGATCATTAGGCCGAGGGTCCGGTCCCTCCAGAAGTCAAGGAAATGCCTTGAGCCCCTTTGATCTCCAATTACCTTAGTACTTTTGGGGGAAATTAGTAAAACTCTTGAGGGGGAAAAATGATGAGGGAGGTTAATGAATTTGACTTTGCTTGCTGTGATTTTCCAGTGTATTTCCTGCTTTAGTACTTGTGATGAAAGTAAATGATTAACCAACATGTAGCAGCACCATTCATCGGATAACACTTTGCAGCACCATCTACCTACCCTATCTACTTAACACTACCATTTTCTCTTCTTTATTAGGGTGCATTTAGACTTGCAAACCATTTTCAACCTTTTCTTTTTACATGATAAATCTATCTATTTCTACCCTTATTACATCCAAGGGCTCAGATTAAACTGTTGAGCACCTTTTATTCACTCTACCTAGCTACTTATATGCCAAGATTAAACTGTTTGGCTAGATATTTATTCTCTAATCTATAACATGAAATTGAAATATGAGTAAGCCAAGTTTAAACAGTTTGACTTATTCATGAATTGTGGCAAAGGTTTGACAAGCTGCACATAATTGATTTATTACAACGGAGTAAAAAGTAGTGGCATTTGGATTTGCACACTTTCCTTGGTCTATTTTTTGCTTGGGGTTCATTTCTTTCTCTTTTTTGACCATTTTATTCTTTTTACCCTTTGATCTTTCTTTTAGGGTATACCCTCTTTACATTTTTTAAATTTTTGATTTTTTTGGTTTTTTAAGAATATGGAACACCTTTGCTCAAGTAAGAAGGTTTGAACATATTCCACACTTCCATCAAGACAATCATGAAAGATGAAACCTATTGATATAGGAGGCTAACACTGGCTCCACTTGGGGATGGCTTTTCCTTGTGTAAAGTCAAGAACAGCAGGTCAGATGCCTCAGAATGTCTTCAAACTGAAAGTAGGAAATCTTCCTTCTTCTGATAGCTTTATTTTACATATGATAGTGAAGCTTTTGGAACTTAGGGCCTTCACTTCGGGCTTCAATTCCAAAAAGTCACCATCCAATCCAAACTGCAGTAACAAAAATAAAACAAGCAAACAATATATTATGTACAAGTTAGAAACATTTAAACATTCTAGTAAATTGGATCAAAATAATGCTTAAGCATTCGACCATTGACTAGTCCTTCTTCAACTTCTGAATTGTCCAAGTCCTTCAAAAAGTAAGTGTTGTTTCCCTGCAAGGCATGAATGATATAAGGCCCTTTCCACAAGAAATCAAACTTTCCATGTTTTCCTTTTTCTTCTCTTCTAGAATCCCATCTTAGGACCTTGTCTCCTAACTGAAAATCCTCTGCTTTAGTCCTTTTATCAAACATTTTCTTTAGCTTTTCCTGTAAGACTTGTGATATTTGGTATACCTCTTCTCTGGTTTGTTGCAGGCGGATTGTTTGATTAATTCTTCTTTGAATGTCATTTGGCTCCACTTGAGCCTCCTGAAGTAATTTCATGACAGGGATTCCTAAAGATGATGGGAATCTTGCTTCCAGACCATAAACTAACTCATATGGACTAGTCCCAATGGATTTCTTAGTTGTAAGTCTGTCTGCCCATAATGCATAGGTCAGTTTCTTATGCCAGTTCTTTTTATTTTCCTCCAACAATTTCTTAATGATATTGATCAAACTCTTATTGGAGGATTCTGCTAGTCCATTACCCTGGGGGTAATAGGCTGTTGAATGGCCTAAAGTAATATGATATTTATGGCAGAAATTAATCATTTTCTTTGATTTAAATGCAGCAGCATTGTCTGTTATAATCTTTTCTGGACATCCAAATCTTGAAAGTATGTTGGTTTCAAGAAACCCGATGATTACAGAATCATTGGACTGTCTACATGGGATGGATTCAATCCATTTGGTGAAATAGTCTGTAGCAGTTAAAATCCATCTATGTTGCCCTGAAGAAGGGGGGTGAATTTCTCCAATAAAATCTAATCCCCATTGTTGAAAGGGTCTTTCTGTGGATACTGGTTTTAAAGGCAGAGGTAACAACTTTCTTTTACCCTCAAATATTTGACATTTGTGACAGCTTGTTACAAATTTCTTTACATCAGAAAATAATGTTGGCCAATAAAAACCAGCCCTTAAGATCTTGTCTGCAGTGGATTTCCAGTAGAGATGTCCTTCACAATCCCCTGCATGAAATTCATTAAGCACTTTATCAGCTTCATCTTTTAAGAGACAATTCAATAAAATTCCTTCATGATTCTTCCAAAATAAAGTGCTATCTAAAATACAATATTTCAAAGATGTCATTTTTAAAAATCTTTGCTTAGTTCTGGACAACCCTGGAGGAGCTTGCAGGTTTAATAAAACATGAATTATATCAGTATACCAGGGTGAATCTAAAAAAGCTTGACTGATCTGAGGAGTCGCCATTTCCTGCTCGTTATCCAGTTCATTGATATCTAAGGCTTGGCAATTGGTTTCTGTCATAAGTTGTGCTAAACCTTGGCCTTTTATCAGTTTGGTTGGTTTAATCTCAATATCATATTCCAAAATGGTAGCTATCCACTTACCTCGTTTACCTTCAATGCCATCTTGAGTCAAAATATCTTTAACTACTGCACTGGGCACATATGCTATCACATGAGAATATAATATGTAAACTCTAAAATCTTTGATTGCTTTTACCAATGCAAAAGCCTGTTTTTCCATAATATTGTACTTTAGGGGTGCATCCCTCAGTGCTTTACTAAAAAATGCTATTGGCTTTTCAAACCCTTGGTCATCTTTTTGAAGTAAAACAGCTGCAACAGTATGTTCAGAAGCAAATGAAAAAATAATAAAGTCTCTATCAAATTTAGGACTGGTCAGAACTGGTGTCCTTGTTAAAGCCATTTTAATTTCCTCGAATGATTGTTTGGCTTCTACAGTCCAGTCGATGCTTGAATCTTTCCTCAACATGTTAGTCAGTAATCTAAGTAACTCTGCTAGACTATAAATAAATCTTCTCAAAAAGTTGATTTTTCCTATAAATGCTTGCAATTCTTTTATGTTTCTGGGGTGGGGTATTTGCAAAATTGCTTGAATTCTTTCTGGATCAATCCTAATGCCATCTTTAGAAATGACATGCCCTAAAAGCTTTCCTTCTTCCAAACCAAACAATGACTTCTTAGGGTTTAAAGAAATTCCATATTTTCTGCACTTTATAAATACTTGCCTTAGGTGACCTAAATGTTCTTGATCTGTTTTAGAGAAAACGGTCAAATCATCTAAGTAAATAACGAGAAAATCATGTATCTCTTTAGCAAAAGCAATGTCCATCGCTCTTTGAAAGGTAGCTCCTGCATTCTTGAGTCCAAATGGCATTTTGACATATTTAAACGTACCCCATGGTGTGGTAAATGTTGTTTTATCCTGATCATCAGGATGAACCAGAATCTGGTTGTACCCTGAAAATCCATCCAGTAGTGATATTCTTGAAGATCCCACTACCCTTTGCAGAATGTGGTCCATTTTCGGCAGAGGATAGTTGTCTTTTAAAGAAACTTTATTCAAATTCCTTAAATCAACACACAGTCTAATTTCTCCTGTCTTTTTTCTTGTTGGTACCAGGTTAGAGACCCATTCTGAAAATCTGATAGGAGCTATAATCCCTGCTTCAAACATTCTTTTGATTTCTTTTTCAATTGAGGGTAATAAAACAGGATTAATTCTCCTAAGCTTTTGTTTGAAAGGTTTCTGGTCTGGTTTCAAAGGTATAGTATGTTGAATGATGGATGTATCATAATATTTGAGGTCTTCATAACTCCAGGCAAAGACATCCTGGAATTCTTTTAATAATTCAACATATTTCACCTTTTGTTCTTTTGGGAGAGATTTGGACAACTTAACAATTTTGGGATGTTCTGGTGTTCCTAAGTTGCATTCTTCCATATTAGCCTTAACAGGTTCCATTTTAGGTCTGAATGGAATATCATTTGAGTAGAATAGATCTTCCAAATGTGTTAATCCTTTGGGTAATTGATTATCTTTTAAATTGATGATTTCTGTCTCATCTATGATCTCATCAAATTCCATTTGTTTCAAATTTTGCATGTCTTTTTCAGTGAATGTGGTTGGATGCAGCATATGAATTGCATTTTCTCTTGAAATTTCCATTTTTTGATCTTTTTCTTGATCAAATTTATCAGCAGTCATGTCTTCATCTATATTACAGTTAGAAAACTCATTCTGAAGTGTCAAAAAACTATTGATTTGATTGTTGTTCACAAATACTTGCCAATTCAAAAGATTGTCTGGTATTGCAGGCTTGTGCCTTATCTCAGCTGAAAACTGATGATTGGGATCAAAAGGCAATTTTCATGTACTAGCAAACATGGCTAAACTGTGAGCATGCAAGTTTTGTTTCCTGGGAATTTTGGCAAGTTGGGCTTGTAGAAATGTGTTGAGAATCTCTACAACTGTCTCTCGGTATTGTTTCAGTCTCATGTCCTTTGTTGCACGTTCTCCTTTAATCTGTTGGATGATTAATTCAGAGTCACCTATGATTGATACCCTAATGCCTCCTAACTTCTTGACATGTTTAAGCCCCAATAATAGGGCTTCATACTCTGCCATGTTGTTAGTGCATTTGAAATTTAACCTGTAAGCATGACCCTCTGCATGATTGTTCTCTACATTGTGTAACCAAATCCCAGCTCCTGCCCCTAGTCTGTTTACTGAGCCATCAAACTCTAAATGCCATAGAATTTCATGTTCATAGTCTTCATCAATTGTTTTAACAGATTTTCTGACAAGAGCTAGTTGTTTAGTTTTTTCAGGTTTTTCTTGGTCATCTGGTGTTTCTTTGTTTTCAGAGATTTCTTCAATTTTAACAGTGGTTTTGTTTATGATTTCCATTTCAGGAGCTTCTATTTCAGTAGGAAGTTCTGACTCAGCATTGTATAAAATAAAAGAATCCATGTCAGAATGTACAGAATAAACAGGGAAGTTTTCAGGCTTCTCATGGCTACTTACTAAGTACTTCATCAAAGTTTCTCTATATAATCTTTTAGGCTGACCAAATACTGAAATAGTTGCATAAGACATGTCTAATTGAATAGATCCTCCAAGTTTAGCACCCCAAGACCTAGATAATAACATACCATATTTAGGTGGAATATCAGCAACTACTATGTCCATTAAAACAGACTTAGCAGGGTATTGAACCAAAGTGACACACAGATCTTTAATTAAACCTAAACATTTTACCTGACTGGAATCAAATGAAAACAAATCTTTGTACGGTCTGGTAATATCTAGATTCAATCTTTCCATTACTGCTTTTGGCATCAAATTGTGAGATGCTCCAGAATCAAGCATTGCATTATGGAGTATCTTGTCGTGAACATTGAGGCTTACATAAAATGGAGGAGTTCCTCCACTTTCTGGTTTGCCATTAACCTCAGGGCCAAAAAGAAGTTTGGGTTGATCATCAAGAATATTTACTGAATCATCCAATCCGGTAATGTTAATGTTTAAAGACTTGGAAATCTGATTCCTATAGACATCATGTTTAGCCAATTCTGATAAAGGAACAGCTATCTTGAGTTTGCCTATTTCAGCTTCTAGATTAAAGGGTTTTTCTGTTTGAGTTTTAGTGTTTTGCACAGTCGGATTTTCTCTGTTTACTGGATCTTCAATGTTTTTCTCTTTTTCATGAATGAAGTTTTGCTTTGAAGATGTTTCGGGACTAACTTCTGTTGTTTCTTCTACAGTTCATACATGAGGAGATGTATTGGATTGCTGTTTGTCGATTGGTTGGTTGTCAGAGACATCTTCAATTATTGGATTTGAAAAACTAGGAGTTATCCTAGGCAAAATTTGTATTTGGGGAATGTTTTGTACAGGGGAAGTATTTTTTACAGGGGGAATGTTTTGTTTTCCTTTGACATTTTGTTTTGTGGTTTTCTGTTTATTTTTCTCTGGTACATCTATCCGTCTACTTCTCAAGTTGTACTGCTTATGAACCTCGTAGATTGCTGTGTCATAGCCTTCTTTGAAATCAAAAGTCTCACCTGAATGAGTGTGGAATGTTTCAAGGATATGATTCTCTTGATCATCCTGAGATAGGAAGACTTCTGGTTCATCTCTGTCCTCATTGACATTATTTATTTCTACATCTTCTGTAGGTTCTTCTGAGGTTGAACCTTCAACAAAGTTTTCTTGGAAAGGTGGTCTAATGTTTTGATCAGGGACATTCTTTCCAATATTTTGGTTCAGATTCCTCCTAAAGTTTGGGTTTCTTGCAATGTTCTGGTTATCAGTAGCAGACTTTCTTTCAATGGTTTCCACTCTATCACCTAATCTTTCCATACCTTTAATGATTACATCCAGCTTCTTTTCAAAAGCTGAAGGTTCTTCGTTCATAGGCATTCTTCTCTCTGCCCTAGCTCTGGCTCGTTTTTCTATCAGATTTGCTTCTACACTCACCACTATGCTTTGCATTTCCTCTAATGTTTGTGGAGCTCTTTCCCTAAGAGAATAAGCTATATCAGAGTCAAAACCGTCTGGAAATTTGACCAACACGTTATTAGGTGGGGGTCTTAGGTTCAGAGGACCTGCATGATATGATTCATTGAATCTTATGATGTAATCTTGTACGGTTTCATTTGGTCTTCTTCTTAATTTTTCAAATTCTGATAGGATCTGGAGAGGATCCTTCTTTTTCTCCCATCTGTTCAAAAATGCCCTATACAAAGCTTCTAGGTCAGCAATACTGTTCGGGGCGAGAGCCCTAAACCAAGTTCTAACTTCTCCAGTAAGACTTTGTACGAAAATTCTCATACGGATATCATCGGTATCAATCTCATAAAACTCAAAGTAATCTGTCATCCTTTTGGTGTGTTGTTGAGCTGTGTAGGTACCTGATCCGTCAAAAGGTGTGATCTTACTTTGGTAGTCTGGTGGTAAAGCTGGAGGGTTGGCTGGTAATATTAAAGGGGCATATCGATTGGCCATTGGAAGATAAAGTGGATTGACAAGAGTTGCAGGTCTAGTAGGAGGAGATGGAGGTCTAACGGGAGGAGATGGAGGTCTAACAGGTGTTTGAAAAGTGACTGAGCTTGGAGATGCTTCAGTTATTACAGAAATGTTTGAGCTTTCTTCAAAGGCTTGCTCAGATTGAATGGAGTTATGCAATTCTCTGTCAAGATGATGTGAAACAAATCTGTATTGCAAATATTCAAAGAACAAAGGATCTGGAATTAATCTAGATAATTCAGTCTCAGAGAAATTTACAAACAAAGATGTTTCAAATCGTGCATCAAAAGGAATGTCATCAATATAAATAATTTTCACAGGACAAGATGCAGATCTAGAAAGTGGTCTAGAACTACCTGTACTTTCCTGACTTTCTCTTTCAGAACTTTCTTGACTTCCTTGTCTTCTAAGAATCCTAGGGATCGGGTTTGGATTTTCAAAAATTGGTGGTGGATTTGGGTCAGGGTTTGACCTAGTATGTCGAATCCTTTCTGAAGCCAGTTTTCTTAGAATATGTGTTTTTGGATTTTGGGTTTTAATTGAAAAATAAATACAACTTCTACAAATTCTTTAAGAAATAATGATATGTGATTAAGATTTCCTCAAAGATCTGTTTAAACTAGAGAATCTGATTGAAAAATTTGAAACTAAGATTCAATTTATAAGCTAAATCAGAGATAGACTGAAACAACATTTATTTACTTTTGCATTTGCAGAGCAAAAGCAATTTCAAAGGCTACCTGGCTGATCTTCAGACTCTGTCTATAGCTTATAAGTCAAACACTAGTATCAATAAAATGATTCAGGTCCCCAGTATGGTCGCCACTATGTTATCACTCAGGTTTTCCTAAAAGTTGTGTAAGAGGAAAGTATACCCGAGGTAACCACAAACCAACCTTTTAGATGCAGAATCTAGCCAATCTGCATCCAGAGAGGGCTCTCTCTTTATGATTTATCTTTGTTCTTTTAAGGTTTTAGGCTAGTTATAGATTCAAAGTTTGTTTTGGGAAAATGGTGGAATTCGCAAACTAAGGGCAAGGCTGAGAGCTTTCAGTCCATTGGGCTATGGACTCAAAGGATGGCTTTACTGGACTTCTATTCTACGCACAAGATGGTATTGCAGGGCAAGATAGCTAGACAGAGAACAATCCTTAAAATTTAAAGTGGGTGGGATGATCTTGAAGGGATGAAAGGCAACTAAGAATCTTTCACCATGTTCAAAGGAAAGAAATGAATTGACTACAAACAAAGAGAAATAAAGGATTCTTTATTATAGCAATCAACAGTGCTTAAATTAGCGAAGCAGGAGCATTTAAGAATTCATGCTTATAGCTAATTTAGAAGAAAACATTTAGGAACAATCACATTTGAAAACAGAGTACAATTAAGCAAATTATGTTTCAATCCTTTATGTAAATTATTCAGAAATGGATATGATGATATTATAAACTAATATAAAATTTCAGACAAAGGGTAGAAACACTTATTGAACTGTAGTCCAACACATGAATCCTGCAACAAGTCCAGTGCTTCAAATCGTCATCCAGTAAGCCACAAGTAAATTTGTCCAAAAGCTTTTATTCCGAAAATCTCAATGTTACAGCAGAGTAATAGAATCCACCTTCAAAACTCTCTTTGAGGGCTTATTTATACAAAAATAATCCTAACAATCTTACTCTATCATAGCCAATAATTCAGGCTGATTTAAAGCATATTTACAAACAAACAAGAGACACATGGTCTCGTAAATAGAATAATGAATAACGGCTGATGTGCTGTTCCTTTCTTCATGGACGTGCTAAGGATAAGTGCTCAAAATAGGGCTCTGTGTTGTCCTTTGCGTATTCCTTTGACTTGTTGAATACTCTTTCTTCTCACGGATACTCTTTGACCTTTCATCTGATACTCTTTCATCTGCATTTCTGTTTTTTACCATTTACTCAATAGTAAAGATAAACTTTTATCCTGAAAACATTTTTTACAAAATTTCCAGCATTTCCTTCCACCACTGATCATCTGGTATCATTGTTCTTCTGAGCTTCCTTAAAGTTTCATCGGCTTCAGTAAGTTTATAAAAAGTGGGCTCGTTCGGAAATAGATATTTTAATTCATGCTCCAGATGAAATAGATTCCTCACTTTTTCATAAATACTCTTCCCAGTTGGTAATGCAGGTTCTGATGAGCTAGTAGAACCTATATTAGTAGAACCTATCGCTGTATTTTTAGCATGAGCTTGGATTCTTTTCTCATAGGTTTCTAAGTCTACTATTTGATCCTCTGTGAGCATGGGACTTGGCAAATCACTGTTCAGCAGAGCTTGAAACTTTTCTCTGAAAACGTTGATGTCGACCAAAATATCAGTACACTTTCTTTCTAGATTTTGCATGAAAGTTCTCTTGGTGAAAATTCTCTTTGCTTCCAAAACTACACCTGTTCTGTCATCAATTCCTAACAATGCTAGCTGTTGTTTTGTTCTGGAATTCAAAAACTGAATGAGCCGCTGGGCCAGCTCTGGCTTGCCTCTTAATTCATGTCTAGTTTTATTTATTTCCTCTTGAGCTATCTTGACTAACTCATTCTGCTCAAAAATAGCTTGGATGGAAGGCCAAATATCTCTTATTAAGTTAATGATGTTGTCCCAAAGAATATCATTTATTTCGTTCAGAGGCTTTTCCAATGAAAGATCTTTTTGCAAAGCCTCAACCAATTTCTCCAATCTTTTTATTTCCCTGAGGTTGTCAGCAGCTGTCTTTTTGGATGTGTCATATTTTCCCTCCAGTTTTGTTAATTGTAATTTTGTTTCTTGGAGTTCTGTGACCTTTAGCTGTAAACTCTCCATTTGTTTAATTAAATCCTCAAAATTCAAATTAGAAATGTTCACCGGAGAAGGTTGTTCCTGCTGTCCTGTAGTTGTAGTACCTGTTGCTGAAGCCTGCTTGAGAATTTCCTGTTCCTGCAATGCTTTTTCCAACTCCTTTTCTGTTTCATTTAGTCGCTCTGTCAAATTCAAGAGCAACTCCATCATTTATTCTTGTGAATTTCCTTTTATTACTTCATGTGTCTGGGGGTGCCTCGAGGCTGGTATTTTCAGCTGTTTTCTGAGTGCAGCTATATCATCCTCTTTCTTTTTTATCAGTGCCTCAATACCTTTAGTGTCTTTGGGATTGTGACCCAAACCAATGATGATCTCTTCTAGAGACTTTATTCTATTGTCCTTGGCATGTGAGGAGGCCCTTTCAATCTTCAATGTTGCAGTAGTATTATTCAAGGAATCTTGTAGTGTTAAAGCTGCCATGGCTTTGTTGGTGAGAGTAGAATAAACCATTTCCCCTCTTTGTCTATGAAGCTCTATCTGATCCAAGGGATGGATATCCTTTGCTAACACTTCAAAATTTGTTCTGATGTAATCTGTTGCTGAAGTTGGCTTTGGCACCTTAGCTTTGAAGTGTCTCATTTGCATTTTACCTTGTGAAAGATCAAATGCTGACATCAACCTTTGCTGATTGTGAGGAGCCATCTTCATATACTGATCGTATACCTTCATTTTCAATGGTTCATTCTTTGTTTTGATATTAATGAAGGTTTTCTTAATGTCTCCAGTATCTGTCTTTGGCGGTCTGAAAGAAGATACTTCAGTGCTTAATTGCTTTTGTATCCCTTTCTGGCTTATGTTTGTTTCGCTTGCTGTACCTGTTTGCTGACTATCCTCCCTGCCATCATCAAATACTTCATCTATAATCTCTACATCTGGAGGTGGATCAGATTTGTGTTTTTTAGCCTGATAAACTTGTGGGGCTCCTTTTGAAGGTGTGGTATCCGGAGCTGGCCTCTTTTTCCCTATTTCCACATTCAGTGGAGTTTGCATCTCTGGAACTTGGATTTGCTTTGCTGGTGTTTGAGAAGCCTGAGATTGTTCTGGTGCTTTGGAACTCTGTGATTTTTCTGCCATGACCAGGGTTTCAACGACCTGAACTATAGGTTGTTTTCCTTTACCCTTGGGCTCTGCTGCTACTGATGGGCTGTCTTCCTGTATAGCTTGTTGTAGAGTAGCTGCTGAAGATGTGCCAATGTATGGTACCTGCATTTGATCATATGTTTCTAGGTCAAATTTCTTCTCAGCATCTTTCATAAGTTTATTCAATTTGGTAGCTCCACTTCCCTCTTCAACAAGTGTTCCTTTAACCCATTCATCTTGATTTGCATACTGTTCTATGTCAGGAATTATGTGATGTATATAAGGAGATGACTTATTTTTTAACCTTCTTTCACAAATGAAACCAAAGGGGTCATAAGGGACCCAACGGAAAGATGTCTGGAATTTTTTCTCTAATATAAGTTCAGCATCTCTTTCAGCTTCCCTAGAATTGCAAATGAAAGGACCTAACTGGCTTTTGATCCTTAACTGTGCTTTCTTCTTTACATTGCAGAAATGGATTACATCTGAATTTTTCATCTGTCTAAAGTATTCCAAAGCAAAAATTCTCATTGGTACATATCTGGGTAACTTGAATGGATGTAATTCACATCCATAAATCCTGATGACTGTATGGTTTTGGTACAAGTACCAATCCCCAACTTTATAACTTTTTGACAATTGCAGGGTCTTTTTAATCTCAGTACTAAGCCTAGGGGGAGAAACTCCTGTTAACAAGGTTGTAGCAGGGTGTACGAACTGATCAATGAATTCTGAATAAGAGTAGGGAGAATCAGAGGACAAATGAATGATGGGGGACCAAAAAATAACAGACCTGGGATTACCTTTAGCATCAAATTTCTGAACAGGGAAAGGGAATCTGTCTGAGTGATAGAAAATTATGAGATGATAGATAACTGAGGAGTACTTGAAAACCTTTTCATCATCTAGCCTTAAAAATTGATCATGGATTTTGTTGGCAATGAAGGAAGCATAATCATACTTAATCTCGGGAGGCTGCCCAGGGGTAAAGATAGATAGCAAAGCCAGAGTTATCTCATCTACATACTCACTGGTATTGAATCCTAAGACAAAGGATATTACATTCACAATAAGCCTTCCCAATTGATTGAAAAAGTAAAAACCATAGGGGGGAGTCCCTTTTGGCTGATGTTCAGGTAACATGAAATACTGACACATTGCTTTCAATTTCTCTGGAGTTAATAGTCTGGTTTTCTCAATTAGCCTTTCCATGGATAGAGGTGCTAATTCTTGTTCTGGCTCAAATTTTAACATAGCATTGATAGCCTGAGGTGTGATAGGGAACAAAACACTTTGATCAGGAGCTAATACAGCTCTTTGTGCAGGATCATAATTTGCATGACAATAATGAATGATTTCAGGGAAAACGTGAACTGTAGGAATAAAATACCTTGGGAGATTGGATTCCCACAACCCTATAAGATCTTTCCCCTTTGAGTGTTCGTCTCTGCAGCGACAGAAGCTCAAACGGGGACTTTCATCAAAATGTAGGTCTTTTATTTGGAAATCTTCATCTATCAGAGGTAAATAGTCCAAATCTCGGTGAGGAGCATTCAAAGGAGTGATATTTAGAGCAGTTGGGGCCTCCATTTTGGTTCTTGTGGATTCAAAATGGAGGTTTTCAGTTTTTCTTGCAGACCGGACGGGATATCTGACAAAAGAGGAAATTGGAACAATTTGCAGGTTTGGGAAGCAAATTTACGGGTTTTAAATCTTCAATGAGGACTCAGAGAGGACTTTTGACCACTTTTTCAGAGAAAAACACAGGAAACTAAGCTTAACTTGCAGTCGGGGCGCGGAATGATAAATACCTGTTTTTTAATGGAAACTGGTTCTTCAACAGGTAATGAACAATGGCGGGGACGTTCTTCAATACTGGCGCAGCGGAATTTCGGAGTAATTTGGTGTATTTGCAGTGAAATTTGAAAATTGCAGCGGGAGTTTAGTCTCTTTCGGAAACTAAAAATGACTGAAAAAACGCGAAAAATGGCTTATTTACAAGTCAAAAGGGTTTTTGTCGTTTTCGAGGTGATGACGTCATTTGACGTACGGGGTGACGTAAGGGAGTGGGGTCGGCGGTATTCGGTAAGTGGTAAGCGGTAAGCCCGCACCGCTTTTGGACGAGGGCGGTAAAAAACGCGATGGCAGCGATTCCATAGGACGCTTGCCACGTGGAATGATGACTTTTCAGAAACCGCCCATCCCCCGCTGGTTAACACGCTGGCAAGGGATGGGCAGCGGGATTGATGATCGCCGTTGATCTACGGACGAATGATCCAACGGCTGAAAGGACGGGGAACTTGTGCGATTTCAAAGGTGGGCCAGTCGGGGTTTTAAACAGGTTTTAATGTGATATTTGATTACCCCGGGGAGAAGTTAATAGGTGGGAATGGTTGTTAATTAGTCTAAATGATTAATTAACCCCGTGAATTTATGAAATGGATTGCAGCGGTAGTTTGGCCAGGTGGAATGCTACGTGGACGGAACACTATGGCACAGGACTCCGTCGCATTTTATTCTTGTTTTTGGTGTTAAACACGTATATTACATGTCTAACGCTTTTTTGTATGTATTTTATTATACGATGAATTAATTAATACACAACTAATTCACCATAGGGCGGGGATTAATGTATAAGGCTATAATTTTAACCAAAGGGCTTTATAAAGCGGGGTATTTATTTTAAACGAGCGGGAATATATACTTTGGTAAAACATTATAATAAGAGGGTTTTTTGGGGATATTTATTAGAAAAGGGAGTTATATACTTAGGAAAAGGGGTTCCACTAGGGATTTAATATAATAGAGTTAAATGTTAATATGATAAAGGACAAGGAAAATCAAAACATCTTTGTTCATCTAAGAAAGTGAAAACTTATGAAGTAAATTGCAACATTTTATCTTCAACACTTAAACTTAGAATAACAAGTTGTTTTGAGGAATTTTATGGAATGTTGCCTCAGTTTCCTAAGTAAAATAGGATTTTACTTAGGAAAAAGTTAAAGATGGAAGATAACAATGATGGATTATTTCAAGCGCTTAGGTCTTTTTTGATCATTAGGCCGAGGGTCCGGTCCCTCCAGAAGTCAAGGAAATGCCTTGAGCCCCTTTGATCTCCAATTACCTTAGTACTTTTGGGGGAAATTAGTAAAACTCTTGAGGGGAAAAAATGATGAGGGAGGTTAATGAATTTGACTTTGCTTGCTGTGATTTTCCAGTGTATTTCTTGCTTTAGTACTTGTGATGAAAGTAAATGATTAACCAACATGTAGCAGCACCATTCATCAGATAACACTTTGCAGCACCATCTACCTACCCTATCTACTTAACACTACCATTTTGTCTTCTTTATTAGGGTGCATTTAGACTTGCAAAACCTGATCAATCTTTTCTTTTTACATGATGAATCTATCTATTTCTACCCTTATTACATCCAAGGGCTCAGATTAAACTGTTGAGCACCTTTTATTCACTCGACCTAGCTACTTATCTGCCAAGATTAAACTGTTTGGCTAGATATTTATTCTCTAATCTATAACATGAAATTGAAATATGACTAAGTCAAGTTTAAACAGTTTGACTTATTCATGAATTGTGGCAAAAATTTCACAAGCTGCACACAATTGATTTATTACAACAGAGTTAAAAGTAGTGGCATTTGGATTTGCACACTTTCCTTGGTCTATTTTTTGTTTGGGGTTCATTTCTTTCACTTTTTTTTTTGACCATTTTTATTCTTTTTACCCTTTGATCTTTCTTTTAGGGTATACCCTCTTTACATTTTTTAAATTTTTTGATTTTTTTGGTTTTTCAAGAATATGGAACACCTTTTCTCAAGTAAGAAGGTTTGAACATATTCCACACTTCCATCAAGACAATCATGAAAGATGAAACCTATTGATATAGGAGGCTAACAGAAGGCATTGTTACCTACAGCCTTGGTGATGGTGTACGGCCCGTATCGGAGCGGGCGAAGCTTGCGGTGAGGTCCAGTGAGGCGCTCCTTCTGCAAATGTAGCCATACTTTGTCGCCCACCTGGAAGTGGTGTGGCACTCGGTGTTGATCATGGCGTTGTTTGTACTTCGCATTGGCTCTGTCCAATATATCATGAACCTGTTGGCGGATGTGTTGAATGCGCTCGATGAAGCTACTTGCTTTGTCAACTTCAGACTGGACATGAGCTGAATCGGCCTGAGCAGCTGCAAACGGCATGGCTATGTCGATGGGACATAGTGGTTGGAATCCCAAGCCCACCTGAAAGGGGCTATGGCCAATTGAACTGTGGAGAGCCCGGTTATAACTGTGTTGTACATAGGGGAGGCTCTCGTCCCATGTGCGTGGATGCTTTGAGTTGTACATACGCAGAATGTGTACAATCATTCTGTTGACGACCTGTCTGGCCATCTGTTTGGGGATGGAAAGCTGTGGACTTGGTGAGCTTTGTGTCCAACATTGACCAGAGGCTGGACCAAAATGTGCTGAGGAACCTGCTATCTCGATCTGATATGATAGGCTGTGGGATCCCAAAGTGCACCCACACTCGTTCAAAGAAGAGTTTAGCAGTGGCTTCTGCTGTGATATTCTTCTTACAGGCCGCCATGATGGCCATCTTCGAGAATCTGTCAACGACCACGAAAACACAATCATTTCCATTCTTAGTAGAAGGCAGGCCCGACATGTAATCCATGGAGATGGATTCCCACGGTCGACTAGGGGTAGGTAGTGGAGTATATAGGCCTTGCTTCTTGATGGTCGGTTTGTCAATGGCACAAGCAGTGCAGGATCTGATGTGCTTCTCGACATCCTTTCGAAGGTTCGGCCAATAGAAATACTTCTGTAGTATTGCTACTGTTTTCTCGACCCCGAAATGCCCAGCGACTCGACTGTAGTGTGCTTCCCATATCATCTTGGCACGCTCGCTTGAAGGAACACAAAGGTGTCCCGGGTGACATAAAAGTGCATCTTGGAGGTGAAAATTTGGAACTTGTGTGCCCCCCAAGAGTGCCTTGTAAGTGTGGCCGAATTCTGGGTCACTCTCATAGAGAAGCGGCCAATCAGAAGTCTCGTGCCCACAAGAGTTGAGCACGGTGGTGAGCGCCACGATCGGTGGTCGGCTGAGGCAGTCTGCAACATTGTTGGTGCTACCCTTCTTGTACTTGATGTTCAAATGAAACTGTTGCAGATAAGTGGACCACTTCTGATGGCGATCATTCTGCAACTTCCCTTGTGTCTGTATGAACTGCAGGGGCCGGTGGTCTGTGTGGATGATTGTTTCCTTCCCCAAAATGTAATGCTTCCATTGTCGACAGGATTGCACAATGGAATACATTTCTTTTTCATAGGTGGGATACTTGCGAACTGTCTCAGACAATGTCTCACTGTGATATGCCACTGGATGTCCCTGTTGAGTAAGAACTGCCCCAATAGCATAGTCGGAGGCATCTGTCTCGATCTCAAATGGCTGCTGCAAGTCTGGTAAGGTGAGCACTGGGGCAGAACAGAGGCGATTTTTCAATTCTTTGAACGCCTTCTGTTGAGGTTCCGACCAAAAGAATTTTGCTCTCGCTCCTCCTTTAGTGACTTGACTCAAGGGCCAAGTGATATGAGAGAATCCCAGCACGAATCTACGGTAGAAATTAGCAAGACCCAGAAAGCTGCGAAGCTCTGTTATAGTAGTCGGGGCTGGCCGATCCCGAATGACTTGGATCTTGGCTGGATCCACATGCACCCCCCTTTCATCAATAATGTATCCCAGATATTGAACCTGGGTCATGCCAAACGTGCACTTCTCCAAATTGGCACACAACTTGTGTTGCCGCGGTGTTTGGAGGACTTGTCGGATGTGATGAAGGTGCTCTTCCCAAGTCTTGCTAAAGATCAGAATGTCATCCAAGTACACCACTACGAATGAGTTGGTGAATGGCCGCAAGATGTCGTCCATCATCCTCATGAAGGTTGCGGGAGCATTCGTCAACCCGAAAGGCATGACCAGCCATTCAAAAAGGCCTTCCTTAGCTTTGAAAGCAGTCTTCCACACATCAGAGGGTTCAATTGGTACCTGGTGATACCCAGACTTCAGGTCGATCTTACTGAAATATTTTGCACCTTGGAGTTGGTCCAGAAGGTCATCAATCCGTGGGATTGAGTACCTATTCCGGACAGTGATCTTGTTCGGTGCCCGATAGTCAATAGCGAGTCTCCACGTCCCATCCTTCTTCTGTACCAACACGATCGGGCTCCCACAGGGCGATGAACTTGGTCTGATGTGACCTTTCTGCAACAGCTCCTGAATCTGCCTCTTGATTTCATCATTTTCCAGAACAGAGCGTCGATAGATCGGTCCATTGGGTAGTGGCGCACCTGGGGTCGGATCAATCGGGTGCTTGACCTGGCAGTGCAGAGGAACCCCTGTGGGTGAGGTGAAGATGTCCTCGTACTCCTCCACGACCTTATCCATTTGTTGTTGTCGTGCAGACGGGCCCTGTCTGGAGGTCGTGGCCACAGTCTTCTTCTTGCCCTGGGGGCGGATCATCAGGAAAACGAATTTCCTGGTTTGGGAAATGAGCTTACTGCATTGTTTTGCAGTAACCAAAGAGATAGTCGTAGGAGGTGGTACCTCTGGTATCCTGTACAACTTGTTTCCCAAAGTAATAATAACAGCACGAGGTCGAGACTCATACACAGCATGACGCTTCCACAAGTATGGTTGTCCTAATAATACATCCGAAACATCAATAGGAGCAACGTCACATAATACCTCATCCGTGAAGGGCTTGATGCTATAGGGAAGGCGGCACTGCTGGCTGACGCGGAGATCTCGTCCTTGGTGAAGCCACCCGATGGTGTATGGATGTGGGTGAGCTGCGGTCGGCAAGCCCAACCGCTTCACGGCGTCTGCTGAAATGAGGTTCTTTTGGCTCCCATTGTCGACAATGAACTGTACAGGGGAGCCCTTTACCCACATCTGGGAGTGGAAGAGACGTTCCTCCTCCTCTGGATCTTCCGGTTCCTCCTTCTGGACCTTTGTAGTGGCAACGGTGGCGTTGGGCTCCGCATCAATAATCTGTTTCCCTTTTTCATTCCCCTTTTCAGGTTCTGATTCGGAGTCGGAGCATGCATCTGACTCAGAAGCCCTCATCTCGGCCACTAGCGACTCCTTGGCCCGACACTCACTTGTGTTGTGAGTGGAGCTCTTATGGAACTCACACCACTTTCCCGTGTCCTTCTTTGGCTTTACGGTGTTGTTCTTGTCTTGTGGCTTTGATGGGTTGTCTTTAGCCGCCATGCTCTGTCCTTTGTTTTGCGGTTTGGAAGCACCTTTTCCTTGCTTTTGATTCACAGATCCAAAGTCTCGCTTCTTCTGTTTGAATTTCTGCTCAATCTTGGTAGCATACCGGTATGCCGTACCAAACGAGGAGATGTCGAGGAACTCCATTTCCTCCTGAATGTATCTGTGCAGACAGCTGCGATACTTTAGCACCAAATGTTTCTCTGAATCTTTGATACCCAACTTTGTGCGCAGGGTATGGAACAGATTCGTCAGCTCGTGCACATCTTGATCCCTTTGTTGTCGCAGCGTGGTCCATTGTATGTACTTGTCCTCATAGCTCCCACGGGATAGTACTGTTCCTTGACGGCGTCTCGGAAAGAATTCCAAGTTGGTACAGCCGAGAACAGAGAGGGTTCTGTCTGGTCCTTGTTCTCACAGTAGGTTTCCCACCAGTCCTTAACATGGGGAGTAGCTTTGAGGAGTGCAAAAATAATCTTCTCCCGGTCTGAAAAGTCATGAACAGAGAAATATCCTTCTAATAGATTCAACCATCTATCTACGGCATCTGCGTCTATTTGACCCTCAAATATGGGAATGTCAAAATTTACTTGTACCTTAAAGGGAGTCGCAACTCCAGAGTGGCTACTGGATGCAGATGCGCCGCCGGTAGGCAGCCGTTGAAGGATCTGAGCAAAACTATCCATCATCGCGTTCCTTTGTTTTTCGAGGGCCTCCTCGAGCAATATTTTTATAGGATCTCCTGCTCCCTCATCTTTCTTTTCGTCCCCCATGGGCGTCCGTCGAGGTTTGCGAGGCTGATCTTGCAAAGGTTCCACCGGATCAAGCCCTAGCTCCTTATACCCCGACCTCGTTGGGGACATGCAAAGAAGGATCGAGAAAAAGCAGACCGCTCTGATACCACTGATCCGGATTTATGCAGGAACGCAACAGAATAAACACATAACCATAAATACGGAGATGCAGCGGAAATAACACTTCATTTCATTAATATCAAAGAACTGAAATTTTCTTACAGACAGAATGGAAATAAAACTAGCTAGGGCACTGGTAGCTATCTCTGAGAAGAGATGTGGCGGCTACAGGCCTCTGAACTGCGTTACAATGAGGCTCGAGAGCCTATTTATTATTGAGAAACAATGGAGAACCCTAAACATCCCAAAAACCTAACCCTAGGAGATGAAGCGCCAAAACTATGGGCCCCGTTTGGGTAAATTGGTGTTTCAACTTCCCAGGGACGTAACTTTGGCATACTATCTCCGTTTGACGCATATGATACATCATTAGAAAGCTCTATCCGAGGACTACAGCTATCGGGATGAATTTTATCAGAAAAAACGTCGTTTAGGGCCTCAAAACGGCTCCGGAAGTTCAGGACCCGAAAAACTGCTAAAAATAGTAAGTTATGCCGAAACTGAAAAAATGAAAGAGACAATGGTGGGGGGCCAAGTGGAATAGGTGGGTGGCCACCGATATCCACCTGGATCAGGGGGACTTATATGTACATAAATGTCAAAGTAAATATTGTCAAATTTTATACAGAGTCCAGGATTTAATCCCATGAATTTAAACTACATTATCACTTCAAAAATTTGTTCAGGTTAAAATAGAGGAAGTACTTAAGGAATTCTAGACCAACCTGTGCAATCTAAATCAAATGTTATTGTCACTGTAAGACATAAAGAATGATAGCATTGCTGAATAATGGAACGGGAAGGTAGAAAGGGCACTTGTACATAAAAAAATTAAGATAAATTAAAGAATGTTCTCGAATTTAGTAACAAAGTGAATATTGAAAGACGTGATATTGGTACTTTAAAATATAATTATTACCTTATTGGTTGGAATAGAGTGGGAAAGGTAAATATCCATGTAAAATTTTTTAGAAAATACATTAACTTGGGAAGAAGAGGAATAAAATAAGAAGAAGGAATTTCTATACAAAGAGGGAAGAATGATTACCTGAAGTTGTTGTAGCAGAGGGCTGGACATACTCTGAGGAATGCGGAAATTTTTTTACTCCTGTACAAAATTGAAATGAATGTAATCAAATCCTATTATGTGCAATTAATTATATGAAATTAAATCTCAGGAAACTTTATATTATATCTATCGTCAATACAATGTTATTGAATGAGTTAGAAACAAATAAATAAGTATGGATGTTCATACACCTAAGAAAAAGTTGAATAATTCAGAAGCAAAAGATATTCTCAATTCCTCATAATAAAACGATGAGTTGTAAAAACTCAGGAATCGAAGTGATGAAACTAGAAAAAATATCGATAGAAGTTCTGAGTTATCATTGAAATCTTAAATTAGAATATATAGTTAACATCCTATATTTGTAAATATCAATCAATTGTAACCACGGTCAACGACCCGTGAGGAATTTCATTAAAATATTCCTAAAAACCAATTAAATTCCAACGAATGATAACTTCAACATAGAAAATTTGAAATGGAATTGAGAAACATATTATAAAATGAAAAAATCCATTAACTGGACAAACCCTATGTCTATTGAGCAAGGGTACGCATGTCAAAAATTATGTTGTGTTCTCAGAGGAAAGAAGAGACAGGTAAGATAAAAAAGCTATCATTTAAAGAAAACCCATAAAATTAATTAACCACAGATGGTCAATACAGAGTAAGAATATGCCGAGAGAAGGGTAATTAGAATACGGTTATCTGGAAAGGCATCTTGATTCTAGGAAGAATAAATGGTTTGGTATGAATTCTCGAGTAAAAAGGAACTCCTTAGTATCAGATGAGTCATAGGTGAAGACTTCATCTTCGAATGAAATCTCCAACCTGAATCCAAAACAAAACAAGAAAATATTATTTCAGAGTCAAAATACGAATTACAGTAAGTAACCATAAACCCATGACAGAGATAGATTATTATCATGGTTATACATCAAAACGGTGGAATAGAAATTATACCAGAAGAACCCTAATACGAAATCTCAGTTAATTCGAATGTATGAAGTAGTTGGGGGAATTTATCACCTTATATAAATTCAGATGGTTACTTTATGGATTTGGTGCATATAGAAAGAGATTGGGCATGATATCCTTGAAACATGTTAAATCCTTGAAGAAAAACAAGTGGTTGCAACTAAAATGAATAGATACGTAATGGTGACAGAGTATAATTCTTTGAAAAATTTAATTAATAAATACCATATATAATAGAGACTTATAGAAAAAATTTCATCAAAATGGAAATATTACCTAAGGAGCCATTCGGGAAATTCATCTCGAAGACGTAAAAAGAACCAGAAACCTTCTCTGTCATGGGTCTGATAAGAAAAATATACGGAAGGCCTAGAAACCTTTGAGATGAGGGTTGCAGAAGAACCATAGCTGAAACACCAAAATGATAGTGCTTAGGGAATATGAAGAGTTAACTCAAATCAAGGATATGATGCAACCACAATCATCCACGTGTAAATAATCAAGCGAAGGAAATCAACTGGGTAGATGAGAGGTCAAGTCACCATGCCAGATCCATGTGATTGCTCTAATGAGCATAGTATTATTCATAAATGGGAAAAATCTCGAAAGGATACCAGTATTAAAAACATCTGACTTTAAACTATGCAGATTGTGATTTCAATCCAAAATTTCATAAATGCATAGAGTGATATGGAACTGTGCCATGTTAATACTTAGTGTAGGTGAATTACATGGAAAATATATGATGGAAATGAAATTTTATGTTAACTCCAGAATGGCTATACACGTAAACCAAATTAGTAATGATAAAATATGACAATAATCCCACGTAGGATAAACAAATTAATGTATAGGGTTAAAATTTGAATATGAAATTTACATACAAAGTGTATTTGAGAAGCTCCTCAATTACATATATTACAATGTGGCATCTATAGTTAAGGTTAACAAAGATGTAATAAGGTCGAATTCATTCTAAGGTCTAAATGGATCACTTACGGACACTAAATATCTATGTATGTAAATTCAAATAGTAACCACGTGGCTAAGGTCCAAACTATAATCTTAGCCAAAGATATAATTATCAACTAAGGGAAGTTGATAATATAAAATAAAAGTGGCTTAAGTATAATAATGATAATCTAGATAGAGAACAAAAGAAATATATATTTGGCAATTGTAACTAGAATGGAATCAAAATGTTTAGGGCATAACATAAGATTTATATCATGCTATAATTTGCATAGGAAGGGTAGGTTATATGATATTAAAATAAAGTGGTAAAGAGATGTAGTTAATGACAAGCTTCCAAAAAAATTGATTGATGACAATTGTTGGACTTAAATTCTTAAATAGTAAGGCAAACATAAAACTACTAGACGATTTTTTCGAAGAGCAATGAAATACATTAATGCAGTTGACCACAGTTACTATTTAGACTATAAAAATAAAAAGAAAAATTGTGGAGGTGGAGTTGTTACAAATGATATCAGAGCCCATGTTGAAACATTGGGCCTATATGTGTCCTCACACCAGAAATTACAAATCCAAGAATTATTTTGTTGTAAATTGTTGTTTTGTATTCAAATTTTTTTCACTAATGTTATTTATGTGCACAGTGAATTACTGCGAAAAAGTGTAGCTGAAACTATGAATGAAGGGCATAAGTTGTATGTAGATCTGGGCAGTGCAGAAAATCGACCAGATCCAAATGCTCCATTAATGGCCATGTTCCATAAAATGAAAAGAGAAATGATGTAGCTGACAATCAGCAATGAAACATTTTCGCTACCCAGCGAAGAGCAAGAAATGTTGATCAAGGAAATAACCTCCAGGACCAGTCATGAAGGTGAAGGTTATGGAAAAAAGATAAAGGAAGAGAAAACCCACTCAGAAGGATTTGAGGAAGGTGAAGACTTTGGACATCAGTCCATAAGGAAAAAGAAATTGCAAGTGGAATTCCAAAAAATTAAACCTCCCAATTATGATGGTGAGAAGGAGGAAGATGCAAAAACTTGGCTTCTAAACATGGTGAAATACTTCCAAGTTTATGAATATGGAAGTAACCTGAAAGATAGATTGTCTATTTACCAAATACAAGGTAATACCAGCTTGTGCTGGGAAGAAACCAAAATGGTACATGTACTAGATGAGAAAATTGTTACTTGGGAAGATTTCCAAACTAAATTCAAATCTAGATATCTGAATGAAAGATACTATGATGACAAAGCCAAAGATTTTCATGAGCTAATATTTGGACAGCTTACCATAGATGATTTTCTTACCAAATTCACAAATATGCTTTGATATGTACCTTACATTAGAGAAAAGAAGGCTAAGGTACAACGATTTTTAAATTGTCCGCCTACTATCTACAAAGAGAGGATAGAATTTGATAATCCCAAGAAAGTGGATGAAGTTGTGCGCAAAGAAAGACTATGCTATCAACAGTTCAAAGGTAGAAACGATCAGCTGAAAAATTGGCATAAAAAAGAGAAAGGAAAAGGTCACTCTAGTGGAAAAATAGTAAAACCAACCTACTTGAAAAACTTTGGGAAAAATCATCAAAGGAAGAACTTTAACAAAACTAGAGAAAATCAACCAGCCCAATCACCAACTGGATCTAGAAGGATGGATGTAAACAACAATAGATATGGAACTATAAAAATGAGGGAACCATTAAAGTGTTGGGGTTGTGGAGAACCTCATCTGTTACGAGACTGACCTCATTGAACCATTCAAAACATTCAAGTGTTGAAAGAGGAAACTATTGTAAATGATGTGGCAAGAAACATTCCAAGTATCAGTGTTACCCTAGAATATCGCCAAGATCAACATCAATCAACCATGGTAAAAATAGAAGGTATGATTGTTGAAAAACATGTTTATGTTTTGATAGATTCAGGAGAAAATTGAAGTTATATAAGTCCTCATATCGTGGAAAAGTGAAAATTAAGATTAGAAAAATTCCAACAAACTTGGTTAGTTCAGGTAGCTACAGGAAGAAAAAGAAAAGTAACCCATAAATTACAAAATATTGTTGTAAATTTAAATGGGTACAAAACTAAACTAAAGTTAAATATTTTTCCTCTAGGTTCCTATGATGTATTAGCGGGAATGGACTGGTTAGAAAAATAGAAAGAAATAGTTAATTTCTTAGATAAAACAATACATTGTATAAATGGTAAGGGAAAACCAATGATAGTGAAAGGAAAACCGAGACCAATATTAGTCAGACGGATTTAAACACTAAAGTTAAATAGGAAAACAAGAAAAGGCTGTCAAGTGTATGATGTACAAGTGGAATAATTGGGATAACAGAATGAAAAAGAAACTGTATAAAATTTACCAGTAATCAGAGAATTCAAAGACGTGTTCCGAGATGAAATTCCTCAATTACCCCATAAAAGAGAAATTTATTTTTCAATTGAATTAATAATAGGAGCTACACCTTTCTCTAGAGCACCATACAAAATGAGTACCCCCGAATTGTTAGAATTAAAACTACAGCTACAAGAGATGTTGGAAGAAGGCTATATCTGGCCAAGTGTGTCCCCGTGGGGAGCACTGGTACTATTTGTTAAAAAGAAATATGGGACATTCAGAATGTGTATAGACTACAAACAACTGAATAAACTAACTATCAAGAATATATATCCTCTACCTAGGATAGATGATTTATTTTATCAAGTGAGAGGAGCCATTATCTTCTCAAAAGTTGATTTAAGGACAGGCTATCATCAACTGAGAATTAAGGATGAAGACATAAAGAAAACTGCATTCAGAACTAGATACGGACACAATGATTTTGTAGTTCTACCTTTTGGGTTGACTAATGCACCTACTACCTTAATGTGTCTAATGAACAGTGTCTTAAGTAACTATCTAGAAAAATTTGTTCTGGTGTTTATTGATGACATTCTAGTATATTCTAAGAATGAAGCAGAACATAAATTTCATTTCAGAATTGTCTTACAAACACTTAGAGAACATAAGTTATATGCCAAACTTAGCAAATGGGAATTTTATAAAGATAAAGTTCAGTATTTGGGTCATGTAATTTTAGAAAAGGGATTGGAAGTAGACCCAGAAAAGATACAAGCTATCATGGATTGGCATGTGCCTACTGATGTTTCATCCATAAGATCATTCATGGGAATTGGAGGATACTATAGGATATTTGTAGAAATATTTTCAACCTTAGCATAGCCTATTACCTCTTTACAGAAAAAAGGAGTGAAGTTTGAGTGGACAACAAATTGTCAACATAGTTTTGAATAGTTAAAATTTAAACTAACAACTTCTCCTATTTTGAATATTGCTAACCCAGACCAAGAACTTATAGTATGTACAGCTGTTGTGAAGAAGGATTAGGAGGGGTATTATTTGAAGAAAACTAATTCATAGCATATGATTCAAGAAAATTAAAGAAACGTGAACATAATTACATTGTGTATGACTTAGAGTTAGTTGTTTTAATACATGCTTTGAATATGTGGAGACACTATCTGTTAGGGAAGAAGTTTGTATTGATGACAGTTCACATACGTTTGAAATACTTTTTCAGACAACCTGATTTATATGCTAGACAAGCTAGGTGGTTGTACTTCCTTAGTGATCTTGACATGGAGATCAAACATATAAAAGGAAAGGAAAATAAATAGTAGATTCTTTAATTGGGAATCTTCATCATAATT
Organism: Pinus albicaulis; assembly: GCA_034641835.2. Classification (NCBI taxonomy): domain Eukaryota; kingdom Viridiplantae; phylum Streptophyta; class Pinopsida; order Pinales; family Pinaceae; genus Pinus; species Pinus albicaulis. The sequence continues at coordinate 1,168,720,017 of CM076579.1, read as the reverse complement.
GGAATAGTATTGGGAGTAGTGAAATTTTTTGACATTGAAGGATTGATACAAGAAGTTATGAGTCAAGATTAAAACTATGAAAAACTCCAGGAAAAATTGTAGAATATTGAGATAGCAGGGTATACTCAAAACTATAAAAGATTGATTTCTTGTAAAAAAATTATTGTACATTCCCAATGTGAGCTCATTAAAAAGTAAAATTTTAGATGAGTATCATAAACGACCCTATGCAAGACATCTGAGGTATCAGAAATTTATTTCAGCCTTGAGAAATAATATTTTTTGGCCAGGTATGAAAAAAGATGTGGCTAACTATTTAGCTAGATGTTTGGAATGTCAAAAGGTAAAAGTAGAGCATCAACATCCAACAAGATTGATGAATTATTTACATATCCCATAATGGAAATGGGAAACAATTTCCATAGATTTTATAACTGGATTGCCAAGAACTAAATACCAACATTATTCTATAAGGGTAGTTGTAGACACATTTACTAAAATTGCACACTTCTTACTAGTACAATCTACTTTTGGTACAGCTCAAGTAGCTAATGTGTTTGTGAAAGAGATTGTAAAGTTACATGGTATTCCTAAAATGATTATATCAGACAGAGCTGTAAAATTTACTTCAGCTTTTTGGAAGTCTTTTTTTGGTAGAATGGGTACCAAGTTGAACTTTAGTACAACTTACTATCCACAAACAGATGGAAAAATTGAAATAAAAAACCATATTTTGGAAGACATGTTGAGAATGTATGTTATGTACGGACCTACAAGGTGGGAATAATTTTTGCATTTGGCAGAATTTGCAAACAATAATAGTTATCAAACCTCAATAAATATGAGTCCTTTTGAAGCATTGTATGGCAGAAAGTGCCACACGCCTGCTAGTTGGAGCCAACCAGAGGATAAGTTGATACTTGGACCCGATGCATTGCAGGAAATGGAAAGAACTGTCAAGAAAATTCAGCAAAATATTAAGATAGCACAAGATAGGAAAAAGATCTATGTAGAAAAAAAGAGAATTCATAGAGAATTCAAAGTGGAAGATCATGTTACTTGAGGATTAAGCCCAAAAATAGTACTTTATACACGGGTAGCTATGCTAAATTAGCAACATGCTATTGTGGACCTTTTGAAGTGCTGAAAAGAGTGGGACCAGTAGCTTACAAGTTGGCTTGAACTAGTCACATTAATGTTTGCAATGTTTTTCATGTTTCATTATTAAAAAAGTATGTAAATTATCCTACTCTTGAAATTGATTGGAATATGATACAGGTGGAACTAGAAGGGGAATTTCTTCTTGAGCTCTTCACATCCTGGAATGGGAATAAATTGAGCTCTGTAATAGGACAATAGCTAGGGTGAAAGTGTAGTGGAAGCACCTTTCACCCAAAGAAGCTACTTGGGAGCGAGAATAAGATATGAACGAAAGATATGCATCACTATTTGCAAAGTGAAATCATATTTTGCAACACCGAGGAGGGTGTTTTGTTTTAGAGGGGCAATATGTAATCTCCCTATTTTTATTTCTTTTATTAGACAGTTGAAAATTCCTAAAAGTCAAGTGGACCCAGGGGAAAACAATTATTATGAACATATTTATTATTTTAAATTGAATAAAAATCGAATTTGAAGTATTGTGCAAAGACTAGAATATAGTTAAAGATCATGAATCCAAGTCCATGAGGATGGATAAGGTTCCAAAGACTTTCCCGGTTTCTCCAAAAATCCTTGGAGAAAATAAATTAAAAATTATTATTATATTAGAGATAAAAATCTAAAAAGATACCCCGGTAAAACTAGGAGGAAAAAGCTAGTTTTAAAGTATTTTTGTGGAAAAAATAATAGGAAAGCCTAGATAAAAAGGAAAACAGCGTCCTGATTAACTCGACGCAATTAAGGAAATAAGATGATAGGAAAGCAACCTTAAATAAGCCATCCTTGGGTAGACAAGAGGTTGTGTACTCTTAGAAGCAATTGGTCTCTATTCGGGGGGAGCTGTGGAGAGAAAGCTCAAGGTTGGGTGGAAAATAGTCTTACCATAATTGGTAAGAAGAAGTTATTTAATTATGTCTTATTATCATGTTATTTTGATGAAATTTATAATTTTGATGAATTAGATAGCAAGATCTGTGAAAAGTTATATTATGTGTATGTAAGTAATATTACACTTTTCTTTTAGTTATAAATGATCAGGTCTATGTATTGAACAAAACCTACTATAATAGAAATAATGTAGTCATGTATTGTTACACAGACAATTTTAGGAATTATACCAACTCTCAGAATGTCTAAACCTATGTAATAGGTTTAAATCTAAGGTTAGGTAGGACATATTATTATTTTATATACACAGAAAAATACATATGAAGGAGAGTAGATATAATGAAATTATCAAATTAACTATGATAACCTACCATTTAAATTTTATACAGAATGAGGAAATAATGTTCTTTTACTAAATATAAAATGATAAAATTCAAACCATCTCTTCTACTGTAACATTTCTAGAAGGTTTTGAACTTCTACATGAACCATAGTATTATCTCAGAGATGAAAAAAAGGTGAAATAGAATACAATTTATGCAGAATAGTACACATCTTTTAACTATTCTAAATAAAGTATAATGTATTATACTGAACCAAAAATAAGTCGGGAAACTTATATGTAAATAAATGTCAAAGGAAATACTATCAAATTTTATACAAAGTCTGGGATTTAATCCCATGAATTTAAACTACATTACCACTTCGAAAAATTGTTCAGGTTGAAATAGAGGAAGCCCTTAAGGAATTCTGGATCAACCTGTGCAATTGAAATCAAATGTTATTATCATTGTATGACATACAAAATGATAACATCGTTGTATAATGGAATGGGAAGGTAGAAAGGGTACCTATACATAAACAGATTAAGATAAATTAAAGAATTTTCTTGAATTTAGTAACACACTGAATATTGAAAGAAGTGATATTGGTACTTTAAAACATAATTATTACCTTACTCATTGGAATAGAGAGGGAAAGGTAAATTTTCATGTAAACGAATTTAGAAAACAAATTAACTTGCGAAGAAGAGGAATAAAATAAGAAGAATCAATTTCTATACAGAGAGGGGAGAATTATTACCTAAAATTTTTGCAACAGAGGGCTGGACATACTCCGAGGAATGCGAAATTTTTTTTAGTCCTATACAAAATTGAAATGAATGTAATCAGATCCTATTCTGTGCAATTAATTATATGAAATTAAATCTCAGGAAATTTTACATGATATATATCATCAATACAATGGTATTGACTTTGTTACAAACAAATAAATAAAAATGGAGGTTCATACACTTGAGAAAAATATGAATAATTCAAAAGCACACAATATTCTCAATTACTCATAATAAAACGATGAGTTGTAACAACTGAGAAATAAAAGTGATGAAACTAGAACAAATATCAGTAGAAGTTCTAAGTTATCTTTGAAATCTTAAATTAGAATATATAGTTAACATCCTAGATTTGTAAAGATCTATCAATTGTAACTAGGGTCAACGACCCATGAGGAATTACATTCGTCTATTCCTAAAAACCACTTAAATGCCAATGGAGGACAAATTCAACAAAAAATATTCAAAATGGAATTGAGAAACACATTATACAATGAAAAAATCCATTAAATGGACTAACCCATGTTTATTGAACAAGGGTACACATGTCGAAAATTACGCTAGGTTCTCAAAGGAGACAAGAGCCGGGTAAGATAATGAAGCTATAATTTAAAGAAAACCCATAAAATTAATTAACCATAGATGTTCAATACATAGTAAAAAGATGCCGAGAGAAGGGTAATAAGAATACACTTATCTAGAGAGGCATCTTGATGCCGAGAAGAATAAACAGTTTGGTATGAATTCCCAAGGAAAAAGGAGCTCCTTAGTGTCATTTAAGTCGTAGGTGAAGACTCCGGCTTCACAAATGAAATCTCCAACCTCCATCCAAAAAAAAACAAGAAAATATTATTTCAGAGTCAAAATACGAATTACAGTTAGTAACCATAAACCCAGGACAAAGATAAATTGTTGTCATGGTTATACATTGAAACGGTAGCGTATAAATAATACCAGAAGAACCCTAATACAAAATATCAGTTAATTCGAATGTATGAAGTAGCTAGGGAAATTTATCACCTCGTATAAATTCAGAATTACTCTATGGATTTCATGCATTTGGAAAGAGATTGGCCATGATATCCTTCAAAAAAGTAAAATCCCTGAAGAAAAACGAGTAGTTGCAACTAAAATGAATAGATACGTAATGGTGAAAGAGTATAATGCTTCGAAAAAAATCATTAAGCAGTACCATGCATAACAGAGACCTTATAACAAACATTGCATCAAAAGGGAAATATTACTTGAGAAACCATTTGGGTAGTTCATCTTGAAGACGTAAAAATAACCAGAAAACTTATGCATCATGGGTTTGATAAGAAAAATATATGAAAGGCTTTGAAACCTTCACGACGAGGGTTGCAGAAGAATCAGAGCCAAAAAACCAAAATGACAGTGCTAAAAAAATACACAACAGACCAAAATTAAGGCAGATGAAGAGTTAACTCGAACCAAGGATACAATGCAACCACAACCGTCCACGTGTAAAAAATCGAGTGAGAGAAATCAACCAGGTAGAAGAGAGGTCAAGTCTCCAGGCTAGAGACATGTGATGCATTTAATGATCGTATTACTATTCATAAATGGGAAAAATCCCGAAAGGATACCAGTATTAAAAAATATTGACTTTAAACCACATGGATTGTGATTTCAATCCAAAATTTCATAAATGCCAAGGCTCATATGGAACTGTTCCATGTTAATACTTAGAATACGTGAATTACGTGGAAAATATACAAGGGACATGAAATTTCATGTTAACTCCAGAATGACTGTACACGTGAACCACATTAGTAATGATACAATATGACAATAATCCCACATAGGATAAAAGAAATTAATGTATAGTGTTAAAATTTGAATACACAATTTACATACAAGGTGTATTTGAGAAGGTCCTCAATTACATATATTACAACATGGGGTCTATACTTAAGGTTAATATAGATGTAATAAGGTTGAATTCATTCTAAGGTCTGAATGGATCACTTATGGCTAGTAACTGTTTATGTATGTAAATTCGAATAATAACCTCATGGCTAAGGTCCAAACTGTAATCTTAGCCAAAGATATAGTTATCAACTAAGGGAAGTTGATAATATAAAAGAAAAGTGGATTAATTATAACAATGATAATCTATACAAATAACAAAATAAATAAATATTACACAATTGTAACCAGAATGGAATTAAAAATTTTAGAGCATAGCATAAGAGTTATATTATGCTAGAATTTTCATAGGAAGCATAGATTATATTATAATAAAATAAAGTGTTAAAGAGTTGTAGTTAATGAAAATCTTTCAAGAAAATTGATTGATGACAATTGTTGGACTTAAATTCTTCAATAGTAAGGAAAACATAAAACTACTAGATGAGTTCATCAAAGAGTGACGAAATACATTAATGCAGTTGACTATAATTACTCTTTAGACTATAAAAAGAAACAAAATTGTGGAAGCGGAGTTTTTACAAATTAAGATTCTTATAGCCAATCAATGATTGGATAATGATACTAAAATAATCCCTTTTGAAAACCCTCAAAATTCTTTGGAGAAGGAACTTCCAATCAACATAATTGAGACATGGGAGAATCTTGCAAAGAAGACATAGCTTGATCTCCTCCAAAAACCTTTTCAAGATCGTGAGGACCTGACATAACCATCATTGAAAGCTTAAGTGCCTCAATTTCTTGATAAGTACTTATACATTTAGATGATTAATCATAAGGATAAATGGATTGATAATATCAATCGATGTAAAGAAACTATCATCAGATGTACCAATGGGAAAATCATTAATTGAGTGATAGTTATTGGAACTAATGTTACGACCGAATTGGTGGATTAGCATATAATATTCTTGATTCTCCATTGGTTTCCTTTGTTTCTGATTATATACCAGACCAATAATATGAAATTTTTGGGAAGTTAAAACAACTTCTAGCATCAGAAATCTGGGAAAACAATTAGGATATCAGGCTAGAAAATGGTTAAAAGCACATGTTAAATCAAATCCAGTATTCACATCAACATGAAGGTTTTGATCCACAGAATGAATGAATCATTTAGTAACCTTGAACAGGATAGATTGTGTTATCACACTCAAAATTTAAAAACAATTTTGATAAGGTCACCATAGCTTTCATGTTATTTCATGTTGGGTCAAACGTTTGATGAAGAATTTACCAAATCATGTTTATCCTATGTCAAAAAAACACCATGAGTCATGTCATGTCAGTCAACTACAACCCATGTCTTTTTGTTTTCACACCCATGCCTTCAAATTAATAAAGGGAGGCACTAGCCAGTTTTACATAGTTTCATAGTGAATTCAGTGCAAAATAGGCAAATATTTCTACGAAACTGCCTAATAATTTTGTAGCGAATATGAGGATTTCTCTGTTCTTTTACTTTTGAGTAGTCAACTTCAAGGGCAGTTTCTGGGAAAACAGAGAAGTATTTTAAGAAACTCAGAGAGGTTATTGTCAAGCACATATCAAATAACATTAACCTTTTCACGTTTCTCAAAGGTGCTACAAATTTGGAGATTCAAGGATGTCTTTCGGCTCTATTTTCATAATCCTGAATTTTCCTGTTTTATATATGTTTTTAGAATGTAGATTATGGACAACTAGAGATGTTTTGAACACAAAAAAGAGATGTTTTTCTTCAAAAAGTGCCTAAATAAAAAAAGCCCGTCATTTTTGAAACATCTATCAAGGATAGGGAGATAAGAGCTCATCTTTGAACACTATGTTTTTAGAAAAAACAGAGTCATTTTAGTGATGAATAAACTTGCTGAAAGTGAAAATGATGTTTTTTGAAGAGGGTAAGAGGAAATTTTGCATAATCATATTTCGTTATATCACTTTTCGGACCTACAAATGAAATTTGGAAGAAAAAGGAATATTTTGGAATTTTCTCCATTACCAGGTAGTTTCGTAGCATGCTCGAGGCTTGAAGGCCACAAAACACTACACAATTTCTAAAGATGTTTTTTTGCCTATAAAAATAGTTTTTTTGAAGACACAAGGAGGGAGGTTTATGGTATTCACTCATTTTGACCTGAAAAACATTTTTTTACCAGCAGAGGTGGTAGAAGAAAAAGACGACAAAAATAACCTCACTACTAAACTACGCTACAGACATTTTTGTACATCGATGTTTTACTAGTTAACTTCATGAGAAGAAATGAAAAAGTATTTTGGAAATAGGAAAGATGTTTTTCTTCAGAATAGGCCCATCTAGAAAAAATTCTCTCAGTTTATGCAAATCCATCAAGGTTTGGAAATTATACACTCATCCTTGAAGCCTATTTTTCAGAATTTTCACTAACCAGATCTGTGAAACAATTATAAACATTTGACTTGGAGGAGGTCCAGCTCAGCCTCCACATGGCATAATGACACATCAACACTCTATTACATTCAAAAAATTAGTTGGTTGTAGTTGATAAGGATTATTAATTGATTTTTTGAACTATTAATGGAAGAAGATTCCTTTCTGTATTCAAACTCTGAAAAATAAAAATATCCCTAGGAAGTCTCCAAGTGATGGAATCATATTTGAAATAGGTCTCTGAGGTGGGAATTCGAGGTGAGTAAGGTGGAAAATCATTTGCATGAGTTCTCATTCTATAAACGATAGGATTTATAGAGTTAGAAAGGGTTGGAGAATGCTTTGATATAGCTACTATTGTATTTTATGATATTAGTAATAGATAGACAGTGAGTTTTCTTTCTTTACCTGAGATTCTTGATGTGTTTCAATGGGCTTATGTGTCTGTTTTATATCTTGCTTCCAGTATTATTGACGCTAAATTACTCAAAATTCATATCATATATGATCTGAATTCCTTTTAGCATTTATTCATTGCTTATTCTCATGTGTTAGTGTTGTTCTATCATTGAAACTGAAAAACCCTCAGCCTCCATTAGTAGGAATTATTTTCACTAATTTCCTTTTACTGACTCCATGAGCCCAATGGTAGTTTAATTTTCCTCATTTTTCACCTGCAATCCCATACATAAAAACACTCAAAAAGTTAGCCATATGTTTTAACACCTAATTGAGGAAATCCTTTGATAAGTTGAGAGAGTCCTCTCAGGTTGAAGATGCTAATCCTCAGTCAAAATTGGTTTGAAATATTTACTGCAAGTTGACCATTGAAGCATCCCAACAGGACATAATTTGGCTATAAAATTTGGCATCGTTGCCGGGGACTGAAGGTGTAAATTTTCCCTGGGAAGAATGACAAAGTTTCAGTTCTAAGGTTTGAAAGCAGCAGACACTTACACACATATTGGCTATATTTATGCTATGGCAACTCCGCACATGAAATAATCAATTGGAACATGACTCCGCTGCTTGAAGTTCAGTAGCTTGAACAAGTTCTAAAATGAGTTCCATTTCAACAATAAATGCAAGGTATGCCCCTATGAATCGGTCTCACATCCCGTGTTTTCCAAATCCTATGCCAAAGGTCGATTGGTTAATTGATATTCCCATATTTAAAAATGAAAATAAATACAATGATTCTCTTCATATGGTTATATTCCATATGCATGTACATAGACTTAAGTTTCACTTCCCTGAGGATTGTCTCTTGAAGATTTTTATAGTCACTTTAGAAGGAAAAGCATGGTCTTGGTATGAAAGCCTGACAAATGGTTCCTTATATTCTCTTGCTAATTTCCATGTTGCATTTTATGAGATGTATAAAGAATCTTATTCTTCTTTATTTCTGGTCAAAGACTATTGTAAACATTGTGTGATTTTTATTTTATATTTGGAGAATTTTTATGAAGATGATGAGTTCATGGATGAGGAAATTTCATAGGCCCTTCATGAAAATCCCTTTCATCACCAAGAAGAAAGGATAACCGATATATTGAATGAAAATGAAACCCAGCAGGAGTTTATTTATGAAAATCATGTTACATCCTCTGATTTTGATGAAAATTTACAAGAGACTTGTCAGTATTTTGATCATCAGGAATATTAGAATCATTTCAAACAAGAAGAGGTAATTCGCGAAGATAATTTCTATATGTTGAACCCTTAGTTAAACAGAGAGGGGGGGCGGTGAATCAGTTTAACACATACATGGACTTTTAAAACTTTTCTCTTAAAACTTATTTACACCTTCACTTCATGATCAACTTAAATGTGAGCAATCTTTATTAGTGAGCAACAAGTATCAAAAAGATTTGTTAATGTAACAACAGTCTTAATATGTGAGCAAAAAGTATTAAGTAGATTAGATAAATCACATCAACACATGCACAAAGAGACCAGATATAAGTGGAAACCCATAAAGGGAGAAAACCACATCTTATTATTGTTGTGATGCAAAGGCAAGCTCCAAATCTCTCTCACCACTGTTTTTCTGTAGGCACCAACCTACAGGAGGCTCCTACCTCAATTCTGCAAGCTACAAATTGCAAGGAAGCTCCAACTTCCATTAATTTTCTGTAGGCACCAACCTACATGAGGCTCCAACCTCAGTCAGCTACAACTGACATTTTATCAAACTACAACTTGATGTGGAAGCACCAATTCCCATCTATTTTCTACAGGCACCAACCTACAGGAGGCTCCTACCTTAGTCAGCTACAACTGACATCTATCAAGCTACAACTTGATAGGGAAGCTCAAACTTCCTTACTCTTTCAAAAGAGAAACATTTGCTGATTTACCTTGGATATCAGCTTTGTTTTGTTCCATCTGCTCTGCTGTTCATCTATTCTCATATCTGCCCTTTATCATCTCTGCATCTTTTCAGATTCTCTATCAGCTTCTCCTTCTTCTCTGCTCAGCTCCTCCTTCTTCTCTGCCTCACTGCTTCATTTCTGCATTCTCTTCTCTCACTCTCTCTTTCACTTCTCACCCTCCTTTTTTTTCATATCAAAATTATATTACTTAGAGAATTTCTTGATGAATGTTTGTTTTCCTCTAGGAATTCGAAATGGATGGTCATACCCCTTGGTCTTCTGCCTCCTCATTTCTTTATCCAACTCAATTTAAAATCATAATAATTTGTAAAAAATTTCATGCTACAGTGGGATTTTGTCTTTTCATTAGGATACTTGCCTTTGCATCACAAACAATAAAAATAATTACAACATTTACATTTTTCAGTTATATAACTCAATTTCACTCAGCTCCTTTTCAGTTATATAACTCAATTTCACTCAGCTCCTTTTCCGGATTTTGGATTTCCTAGCTTTGTATTTTTTTCATTTGTTGAGTGATTGTTCTGTGTACCTTGATTTACTATAATTGTGTGCACCTGTGAATGTATACCTGTCAAACCTGTAATATCTGTGAATCTCTGTCAGACCCATACTTTTATCCCTGTGTTTAATCACCTGTTCACTGTGCTTTTGTGCACCAACTTCATATATAATTGCTTCTTAGGTTTATTCTCAATTACATATACATCTGGACAATATATATTCAGAAAAGAGAGTATAGTGACACTTGATGCAGTAGGGTTACCACAAAGCCCCGGTTCAACATCACAGTCTTGGTTTAGCTCAAGTTTTCCATCAGCTGTGTGTACAATTGCATTCAAGTTTCATGCCCAATTATATTCCAACCCGGCAATTTCACTCTGCACTTATTCTACGCTGGCAAACTCAAAAAAATAAGTCTGGTCATTTTAATGTCTCAATTCACTGAATTTGGACCCCAAGGAGAAGTTGGTTCTACTGTAGCGTGGCTCTCTCAATGTTTCCCTTAGTTCACTTCTGCATGGCTCTTTTATTTTCCTTGTAAATTTTAGTTATCAATTTTGGAGAAATTGATAAATAAATATAATTAGCACCTTTTGAATGTCATATTGTATTTCCTGGCTTATATAGTCGTCTCAGAACTTTATATATAACTGTTCAACCCTTTATAACTTTATATATAACTGTTCAACACTTTATAACGTTATCGCCATCCCGACTGTCCATTATATATATCTATGTGTTAACGGAACCTAATAGTTTGACCTATTAGAACCATATTATTTAATTCTCGACATATTAACCCACAATCACATATTTCATTATTATACGAAATATATCCATATATTACGGCGTTCAACCGGACCTTGAACTAAGGTTAATAAACCTAATTTGTTACATTTATCTCCGCCCCGGGCCCACAATACAACCAAACAACCAACCAAACTAACACACTGTACCTGGCTTAACTTTCGGGCTCTTCTATTAAACCTTGGGCAAGTTCAACACACGATCGTCGTTCGATATCGAGCCTTCAGATCGATGGCTTGTATTAATTTCGCTCGGCGTCTTGGTTCAATGGTTAATGCGTGAAGGCGCACTTTAACCGTTGGCTTCCAATCCCGCTCAGGGAAACGCATCACCAATCCCATGGAATCGCTCGTGACTCTTCCAATACCACCTTCCGTATAATGGTGGTGCGAAGAATACCACTTCCAGCCTTTATTGTTCACCAAACCACGTTTACTGTTCACCGGTCATGGTTCCGCTTCCTCGAGGTTCCGTCTTCGTCCTTTTACTCCGGTTTCCACCTGTTATATATGAAAAGGTTCTTTTCATTTATTTAATCTGACCCAGGGTTCTAGACTCGGTTTGAACAGTCTATTCTTCTTCAGAGCACACTCAATCTAGGGACATATGATTAAACCACAAAATCGAGCAGAAGTCAATTTCTTCAACTAAATACAGAGCGCAATTTATCCCAAATTGTGGAGTACATATCTACAAATTATCACACCCTTTCCTTTCTGAATACACAGGCAGACTCATAGCTTGATTTACACAGTCCAGATTCTACAAGAACTTAAGGGAATTTGACATAGGAATTTCACCAATAAATGCACAATTCTTCATAAAAAAATATATGTATATATACAGGTGGTAGGTCTCAAACAAATTCTTACAATTTCATAACAGCCATATATTCAACTCGGTGGCCATTATTCTCCTATTCTGTTACTGAAGAGGTTCTCTGCCTCTCTCTAGCTCTCGGGCTCCCTCTCCAGCCCTCTTCTACCATTTAAGCAATGTTCCAACTCATCCCCAAGCATATTAAGTCTTTACCACAGGGTTTTAATCTTCAATCAAAGTCTATGCCATACAAACTCAATTAATGAATAATTGCTCAATAATTCATCTGCAAACTGTATTACATTGCTTTTCAACTCCACTGCTCTGTCTCTAATTCCTTTGTTGCTTCTGCTGCCTCTGCTACCTCTCCGTCTCTTTTTCCTTATGGATAGTTTAGGTGCTGCTCCTGTCTTTACCTTTGTCGTCTTCTTTGCCATCAATGACAACATTTCCAACAGTCTCCCCCTTTGGAATTGATGGCAACATACTTCCTCTGCTTGCCTTTTAAAAACCCCTCTTTTTTTCCCCCCCTTTGACATCAATGGCAAAGGGTTGCTCATTTCGTGGTCTTCTTTCTGCATTTCCTCTCTCTGAGTTATGCTTAGGCCATCTTCTGCTGACTTTGTACCATTCTGCTCTAGACTGATGTACAAGACTTGTTGAGAGAACACTTTGAGGATTATTGGACTTGAATATACACTGTAAATTGATACAATCCAAAGCACAGTCTCCTTTTACTAGTATAAGGATGAAAGTGAGGATAATGATCCTTCATAGAACACATTGTACCAGATTTATTTAATCAGAGATGTATGATTGGATCAAGAATTAAAATACTGAGAAGGCTTCAAATATGCTTCTGTCTTTGTCTTATGTAGTGAGTTACTATATTTTTTTTGAAGAAGATTGTATATTTAATATGTCTCTTCATGTAATATTCATCTGTAGTACCACACTTGTTCAATTACGATAATGATGCCAATATATCTTTTATTGCTATGGTACACCTTTCCTGCCTGTTGTTGATGGCATGAACTGGGATGCTGACAAGGATATTACTTTTAAAGACTGAAAGGTCCTTGTTGCTGTTGTGAACAAGGAATCAAACCAGAGTTTACAGCTTATTATAAGAATAGGCAATATCTTTCAATATTAGAGGCCAACTGACTTTCCTTCTTGTACAATGTGCTTTCAAAAAAAACCCTTCAATGCATTGGTCAGTTTCACTTATCAATTATGCAGTTTTATTTATGACATAATGGTATGTATGTCAATAATCAATCTCTCTTTAAAGGTGGATTACTAGTAAATCCTTTGTGCTGAAGTAGGATTTAGATGATTTAAAAAAAAACTTTTGAGCTTCAGATGGTAATCATAGTTAGTCCTTTACTCTTCAGATACTTTGACTGTTCTATCAAAATGAACTTCCACAAACGCATAGTCAATATGTTTAATTGAAAACTCAGCTAACAAACTTCATCCAATTTATGAACAATCTTCAGATGGAGGCCTTGAAGATATATGTACTGACTTCAAGAAGGCATGCAGTTATATATATAGAAACAAAGACTTCTTTAATGTCTAATATAATTTTTCAAGTGTAAACAAAGCACTGATCTTTTAGCTCTATTATTGAACTTTTCATGCTGAATGCAGATAACCCTGGGAATATTACCTTGATGTAAACCTGCCATAGTCCTTTGATCTTGTGGACCTATATCATACTGCTGCTCCACTGATAATGCTTGGTAATCTGTTGATAAGCATGTTTCTCGTACCTAATCATCAATTGATATTATTTTGATAAAATATGCAGAGATTTCACTTTAGCTTGCACATTTACCCATAATTTAAGACTTCCTTCATAAATTCTTCTATTGAGCTTTCCATTGTTCACCTCAACAGTCATTAATATCCTCAATCTAATCTTTTCATCATTAACTATTTTCTTATTCTGTCATTCTGTTCAAAGGTATGTCACTGCATTTTCCTTTGCTATGACAATTCCAGAATCATTGCTGCTTTATATTTATTTATATATACCACTTCAACTATTCTGACATGATGATCTTCAGAAGGACATCTTCAATTTCTATACTATGAGTCTTCATGGGCTGATTACTCATAGATTTGTCACTTATTTGACTTCATTCCTCTAAGGAGACTTTTCATATATCAATTATGTACTGACATCAAGATAGAAGACTCTTTTCTTACTTAATCTTCTTAATATGATTCATTGTTAATTCTAGTAGAATGATACACAATGTGATCAATACTTAATGTGTTGATGTCTTCCAAGCTTACATGTTCATAGCTGATGTTCTCTTTACCACCAAGGCTTCTTACTGTCTTCTCTTCTTTCATCAATTTGTCTGCTACTTAATACTTCAGATGATCTTCTTCCTCTATAGTCTTCTTTTAGAGAAATTTTCTTTCCCTTCCTAATATTATAACTGTTTTCATTCCAAGGAGCTCTTCTCAGGCTACTTTCATGGGGTCTATATATGAACTGCTCTCCCCCTGGGATGTTGCTTCATATTTGTCAATAGATGGATTTGAGCTTTGTTTCCTAGAGCAGCTCCCCCTGAGACTATGAAGGATTCATTATGTTATTGAGGTAATAGGCTCCCCCTTTCTCTTTTCCTTCCATACTTTATTTGGGTTCTTCATAATGTCTACACTTCTTTTAAATTCATAGTTTTGTTTGATTTTCTTTGATCCCATCATCTGTCTAGAGTTCTTTAATGTATATGGCAGATTGCAGTCTTTTTCTTTGTGACCAAGTTTGAGGCATACATAACATCTTATTTGAACAATATGCATTTGAGCTGATGTATAATATTTTGTTTCTCTTCTTGGATATATTTTACAATCAACAATTTTATGTCCGAAATTATTGCATGCATAACAATAGCCATGGAAATGATTTGTGTACCCGGTGAAAGATTGTTCTTTCCATTTGCTTGCTTGAGGGATTCTTCTCTTTCGCTGCATCCTTTGCTGATTGGATTGGATTGGCTTTGTCTTTCAATATGTTGCATTATGTATTTGTTTGTGGCAGGAAAAACATGTGCTATTTTTCATACGAGGGAGGAACCTCCTTTGACATCTTCCGAATTTGTTCAATACATCCTTAGGAGCATATGAGCCTTCAATAATTGATTGTTTCACCTTCTCATTCTCTGTTCTTTCACTTTACTGCTTGATTCTATTTGTTTCTTTACAAATCATGTTCTTGCTAGATTCTATTTTTGTAGGAATCTGCTGAGTTGCTTTATTATCTTTTACAACCTTCACAAAGATAATTTTCTTGTTATCTTCTTCCCTGGGCTTACTAGTTTCTCCTTCATATCCTATCCCAACATTTATGAAAGGTGACCTTTGTGAATTTAGAATCTGATCCAACTATTCAGAGCCTTTCATTAGAGGTTTATTCATTAATAGTTCTCTTTGGGTTTTTTCTAAGTTCTTTCTTAGGCTCACTACTTCTTCTTCCAATCTTTCACATTCCTGACTTTTCTCTCTCATTTGTTGCAGCAGAGTGTCTTCTACTTTATTTGCCTCTTCAATCTGTGTCTTCAGGAAAATAATTTCTTTTCTGTCTTCATATTCTTTCTCATCACATATTCGTACCAATCTCTTAAGGTCTTTGTTTTCATTCTTCAATTTTTCTATCTCAGTCAGAGTTGTGTCAAGTTTGGCTTTTTCTTCTGCTGTGATTTCTTCATGGCTCTTAATACCATTCACACTAGCAGGTACCTCATTTGATTGAACATCTTCCTTTTGACATGTTTTTTTCTTCTTCTTGATTCTCTTCTCCTTCTTGACAATGCAATCCTCGGTGTCTACTCCATGGATGAAATGCAATCTGTCCCAGATTTCTTTTGCAGAGTCTAGATCCATTATTAAATCAAGGTCCTTGTTATGAAAAGTGTCATATATCACACATTTTTCATTGGCATTCCTCTGTTGTTCTTTCACCGTGGGGGAGTCTGTGAAATAACCATCACATACAAGCTTCCATACTTCAGGTTCATAAGCCAATAATCCTGTTTTAACCTTATCTCTCCATTCAAGAAAGTTTGTTGTATTTAACACAGACACATTTTGATAGTCCATTTAACCAGATCTCCTTCAAGCTATTAAGCTTACACCAAAGGAACCTGCTCTGATACCAATTGTTGAACCCTTACTTAAACTGAGAGGGGAGGGTGAATCAGTTTAACACATACATGGACTTTTAAAACTTTTCTCGTAAAACTTATTTACACCTTCACTTCATGATCAACTTAATATGTGAGAAATCTTTATTAGTGAGCAGCAAGTATGAAACAGATTTGTTAATGTAACAATAGTCTTAATATGTGAGCAAAAAGTATTAAACAGATTAGACAAATCACATCAACACATGCACAAAGACACCAGATATAAGTGGAAACCCATAAAGGGAGAAAACCACATCTTATTATTGTTGTGATGCAAAGGCAAGCTCCAACTCCCTCTCACCACTGTTTTTCTATAGGCACCAACCTACAGGAGGCTCCTACCTCAATTCTGCAAGCTACAACTTGCAAGGAAGCTCCAACTCCCATTAATTTTCTGTAAGCACCAACCTACAGGAGGCTCCAACCTCAGTCAACTACAACTAACATTTTATCAAGCTACAACTTGATGTGGAAGCACCAACTCCCATCTATTTTCTGGAGGCACCAACCTACAGGAGGCTCCTACCTCAGTCAGCTACAACTGACATCTATCAAGCTACAACTTGATAGGGAAGCTCCAACTTCCTTACTCTTTCAAAAGAGAAACACTTGTTGATTTACCTTGGATATCAGCTCTGTTCTGTTCCATCTGCTCTGCTGTTCATCTATTCTCATATCTTCCCTTTATCATCTCTGCATCTTCTCAGATTCTCTATCAGCTTCTCCTTCTTCTCTGCTTAGCTCCTCCTTCTTCTCTGCCTCACTGCTTCATTTCTGCATTCTCTTCTCTCACTCTCTCTTTCACTTATCACCCTCTTTTTTTTTCATATCAAAATGATATTACTTATAGAATTTCTTGATGAATGTTTGTTTTCCTCTAGGAATTCGAAATGGATGGTCATACCCCTTGGTCTTCTGCTTCCTCATTTCTTTATCCAACTCAATTTAAAATCATAATAATTTGTACAAAATTTCATGCTATAGTGGGATTTTGTCTTTTCCTTAGGATACTTGCCTTTGCATCACAAACAATAAAAATAATTACAACATTTACATTTTTCAGTTATATAACTCAATTTCACTTAGCTCCTTTTCAGTTATATAACTCAATTTCACTCAACTCCTTTTCTGGATTTTGGATTTACTGGCTTTGTCTTTTTTGCATTTGTTTAGTGATTGTTCTGTGTACCTTCATTTACTGTAATTGTGTGCACCTGTGAATCTATACCTATCAAACCTGTAATATCTGTGAATCTCTGTCAGACCCATACTTTTATCCATGTGTTTAATCACCTGTTCACTGTGCTTTTGTGCACCAACTGCATATATAACTGCTTCTCAGGTTTATTCTCAATTACATACACGTATGGACAATATATATTCAGAAAAGATAGTATAGTGACACTTGATGCAGCAGGGTTACCACAAAGCCGCGGTTCAACATCACAGTCCTGGTTTAGCTCAAGTTTTCCATCAGTTGTGTGTACAATTGCATTCAATTTTCATGCCCAATTATATTCCAACCCGGCAATTTCACTCTGCACTTATTCTACGCTGGAAAACTCAAACAAATAAGTCTGGTCATTTTAATGTCTTAATTCACTGAATTTGGACCCCAAGGAGAATTTGGTTCTACTGTAGTGTGGCTCTGTCAGTGTTTCCCTTAGTTCACTTCCACATGGCTCTTTTATTTTCCTTGTAAATTTTAGTTATCAAATTTGGAGAAATTGATAAATAAATATAATTAGCAGCTTTTGAATGTCATATTGTATTTCTTGGCTTATATAGTAATCTCAGAACTTTATATATAATTTTTCAACCCTTTATAACTTTATATATAACTGTTCAACCCTTTATAACTTTATATATAACTGTTCAACCCTTTATAACTTTATCGCCATCCCGACTGTCCATTATATATATCTATGTGTTAATGGAACCTAATAGTTTGGGCTATTAGAACCATATTATTTAACTCTCGGCATATTAACCCACAATCACATATTTCATTATTATACGAAATATATCCATATATTACGACATTCAACGAGACCTTGTACTAAGGTTAATAAACCAAATTTGTTACATTTATCTCTGCCCCGGGCCCACAATACAACCAAACGACCAACCAAACGAACGTGCCGTACCTGGCCTAACTTCCGAGCTCTTCTACTAAACCTTGGGCAAGCTCAACATGCGATCGTTGTTCGATATCGAGCCTTTAGATCGACGGCTTGTATTAATTTCGCTCGGCGTCTTGGTTCGATGGTTAATGCGCGAAGGCACACTTTAACCGGTGGCTTCAAATACCGCTCAGGGACACGCATCACCAATTCCATGGAATCGCTCGCGACTCTTCCAATACCGCCTTCTGTATGGTGGTGCGGAGAATACCACTTCCAGCCTTTACTGTTCACCAGACCACTTTTACTATTCACCGGTCATGGTTCCGCTTCCTCCAGGTTCCATCTTCATCCTTTTACTCCAGTTTCCATCTATTATATATGAAAAGGTTCTTTTCATTTATTTAATCTGACCCAGTGTTTGAACCTCGGTTTGAACAGTCTATTCTTCTTCAGAGCACACTCAATCTAGGCACATATGATTAAACCACAACATCAACCAGAAGTCGATTTCTTCAACTAAATATAGAGCGCAATTTATCCCAAATTGTGGAGTACATATCTACACATTATCACACCCTTTCCTTTCTGAATACACAGGCAGACTCGTAGCTTGATTTACACAGTCCAGCTTCTACAAGAACTTAAGGGAATTTCACACAGGAATTTCACCAATAAATGCACAATTCTTCATAAACAAATATATGTATATATAGAGGTGGTAGGTCTCAAACAAATTCTTACAATTTCATAATAGCCAGATATTCAACTCGGTGGAAATTATTCTCCTATTCTGTTACTGAAGAGGTTCTCTGCCTCTCTCCAGCTCTCGGGCTCCCTCTCCAGCCCTCTTCTGCCATTTAAGAAATGTTCCAACTCATCCCCAAGCATATTAAGTCTTTACCATAGGGTTTTAGTCTTCAATCAAATTCTATGCCATACAAACTCAATTAATGAATAATTTCTCAATAATTCATCTGCAAACTGTATTACACTGCTTTTCAACTCCACTGCTCTGTCTCTAATTCCTTTGTTGCTTCTGCTGCCTCTGCTACCTCTCTGTCTCTTTTTCCTTATGGATAGTTTAGGTGCTGCTCCTGTCTTTACTTTTGCCATATCCTTTGCCATCAATGACAAAATTTCCAACACTATAATCCTCAAGTAAAGGAAGAAGTTTATTCTTCATGTCATTCCTTGCATCAGCCTACATCAAATGCATAAAAATTTAAAAAGAAAATTTTGGACAATAAGATGAGTATGCTTGTTGAATCATATGAAGAGTTACCTTTATAAATTTATGTGATACATGCTGAGGTAGTTCCTTGTGAAAGTGTCCAAGAGTACTCCAAGTATTTCTTCCTCTCAAATGAAAATAATGATAAAAAAAAGATTTCTATTTTATTTGAGAAAGGTCAGAAGGGTTAGAATGAATAATATGAACAAGAAACACCATCAAAGGATCATATTTACTCACACTTTCTTGATGATCAACAAGAATTATTCGTTCATAATCTCAAAGATCCTTTCGCAGCTCTGCTGGAATCTTCTATAGGAATGAATTTTAATATGATTTTCAGTTATGTATACAAATTCATATTGTGGAATAAGTTGTCATCTCTCAGGAATGGTTTTATGATCATAGAAGTGGAATGTTCATTCCAATCCAGTACTCAACTTCTTGATTAGCTTCATTGGAAGTTTGAGATCACTTGATTCAGTTTTTATGCTGAGAAAGTACAGTAGGTTCATTTGTATATAAATAAGCTTGAAGATCAAGCTTTTTTTAAATTTTAGTTTTAAATTTAGCATGTGTACTTTCAGTTCTATAGTAGCTACTGGTTTTTTTAGTGTCAAGGTTATAGGTTGGAACAGGTTGCAAGTTTTAATTTTGAAGATGGGAGTAGCCCAATAGAGGTGGCACTGGAACTATTAGTTCTTTGTTGTACCATAGGGGCACGCCATCCCAAGTGGAGCCACTATTATCAGACTCAAATATTTAAAATTGTTTTTTGATAAGGTCACCATAGGTTTCATGTTATCTCATGTTGGGTTAAATTTTTGATGAATAATTTACCAAATCATGTTTATCCTATGTCAAAAAAACCACCATGAGTCATGTCATGTCAGTCAACTACACTCCATGTCTTTTTGATTTTATACCCATGGTTTCAAATTACAAAAGTTAGCCACTAGCCATTTTTACATAGTTTTGTAGTGAATTCAGTGCAAAAAAGGCAGATTTCGCTACGAAACTACCTAATAATTTCGTAGCGACTATGAGGATTTCTCTGTTTTTTTACTTTTGAGCAGTCAAATTCAAGGGCAGTTTCTAGGAAAACAGAGAAGTAATTTAAAAAAATGAGAGAGGTTATTGTCAAGAACATATCAAATAACATTAACCTCTTTCACTTTTCTGAAAGGTGCTACAAATTTAGAGTTTCAAGGATGTTTTTAGCTCTATTTTCAAAATGCATAATTTTCTTGTTATATATATGTTTTTAGAATGTAGATTCTGGACAGCTGGAGATGGTTTTCAAAAAACCAAGAGAGTTTTTTCTTCGAGACATACTGAACTACAAAAAAAACCGTCATTTTTTCAACATCTATCAAGGATAGGGAGATAAGAGCTCATCTCTGAACCCTATGTTTTTAGAAAAAACAATCATTTTAGTGATGAATAAACTTGCTAAAGGTGAAAATGATGAGAGGCAATTTTGCATGATCATATTTCATTATATCACTTCTCAAACCTACAGATGAAATTTTGAGAAAAAGGAAGATTTTGGAATTTTCTCCATTATCAAGTAGTATCGTAGCGTGCTCCAGGCTTGAAGGCCAAAAAACACTACGAAATTTCTGAAGATGTTTTTTTTCCTATAAAAATAATTTTTTTAAAGATCCAAGGAGGGAGGTTGTTGGTATTCACTCATTTTGACCTGAAAAAGCATTTTTTCACCAGCAGAGGTGGAAAAAGGAGATTACAAAGGACAAAAACAACCTCGCTACTAAACTACGCTACAAAAATTTTAGTACTTGACTATTTTAGCCGTCAACTTCAAGTTTGATTTCAGACAAAATGAAAAATTATTTTTGAAATCGGAAAGATGTTTTTCTTCAGAACAGGTCCATATACAAAAGTCTCTCTCTGTTTCTGTAAAGCTATTAGGGTTTGGAAATTATACACTCATATTTGAAGCCTATTTTTCAGAGTTTTTAGTAACCAGATTTGTGAAAAAATTGTAAAAATTTGACTTGGAGAAGGTCTAGCTCAGCATCCACGTGGCATAATGACACATCAGCACTCTAGAACACTCAGAAAATTAGTTAGTTGTAGTTGATAAGGGTTATTAAAATGATTTTTTGAACTATTAATGAAAGAAGAGTCCTTTTTGTATTCAAACTCTGCAAAACAAAAATATCCCTAGGAAGTTTCCAAGTGATGGAATCATGTTTGAAATAGGTCACTGAGGTGGGAATTTGAGGTGATTAAGGTGGAAAATCATTTGTATGAGTTCTAATTCTATAAATTAGAGGATTTTTAGAGTTAGAAAGGCTTATATAATTCTTTGATACATCTACTATTGTAATTTATGATATCAGTAATAGACTGAAAACGAGTTTTTTTTATTTACTTGAGATTCTTGATGTGTTTCAATGGGTTTATGTGTCTCTTTTATATCTTTATTCCAGTATTATTGATGCTAAATTACTTATAATTCGTATCATATATGCTCTAACTTCCTTTTAGCATTGAGTCACTGATTATTCTCATGTGTTAATGTTGTTCTATCATTGAAATAGAAAAAGCCTCAGATTCCATAAGTAGGAATTCTAATCATTGATTTTCATTTACTGACTCCATGAGCCCAATGGTAGTTGAATCTTCCTCATTTTTCACCTGAAATCATATACACTAAACCACTCACAGAGTTAGCCATCTACTTTAAGACCTAATTGAGAAAATCATTTGATAATTTGAGCGAGCCCTCTCAAGATGAAGAGGCGAATTCTCACTCAAAAGTGGTTTGAAATAGTTACTCCAAGTAGACCACTGAAGTAGCCCAACATGAAAAAATTTGGTGATAAAAGATTCTACTAGAGAAAAAATGATTAAATCCAAAACATAGACAAGAAGGAAAAGGAGTCGATTGCTCACGAAGGGGTTTGACAGGGAGAAATATTTCAGTCGGTGACGATCTTTGTCTTGATAATCAAAATCAGAAAATTTAAATATGTGTACATAAGTGCAAGATATACGTTCCAACCCTAGATTTAATACAAGAGACTTGCATGAAGAAGAGTTAACTCAATAGGATTAAAGTATCTGATCAGAGACTCTATCTTGAGGATTAAGATAATTCACTTGAAAACATAGGAAATCCTTCAAGAGTGAGCTTACTTCCAGGGAGACAATGCTGATAAAAGAATTATGTCAGAAAATATGGATCTGACCTAGTTCAAAGATCTCATAAAAATTGCGAGAACCTGACATAACCATAAATGGGAGCTGAAGTGCCTTGACTTCCTGACGAGTCCTTGAAATTTCAAGTGTTGAATGAGTAAATTTTGAGTGTATGGTTAGATTTTAATTTTTTTGAAGAAAATTATTTCCAACTATTTTAGCAAGGTCATTATGAACCAAGTGGCAGTTGTTTGAATCAACAATTTCATTGGATGTGTCAATATGACCTAATATATTACCAAAATTAAAAGAAATATGCTTAGTGATTACTGCATCATCTTCTTCATCATGGGTAGCCTTACTACCTTATGCGGACTTGAGATCTAACACTATAAGGAAAATACCCTCTACCGGATGTTTTTGAAGAACCCCTTACAAAAATACCCTGACATTCGTTTCTAGTGGAAGTTACTAGAGGAGGTTGGCAGGCGGAGATTTGTGCAGATGTTTTTCATCTAGTGTGCTTATAATAGTAAACCACACCTATGTGCTCAACAAGAGAAAGAATTGGTGCACACAAAAAATTGGCAGCCCGGACATTGTGTGCTCTGTACACACCCGCCCGGTGTGTCATATTACTGTAGCACACTGGTGCTTTACAACTCTTCCGCACCAGTGCATCATAGAAAACCATGCCAAAACCGAAACCGCCTACTGTGGTATTAAGAAACTGCACTGGGGCAATGATAAAAACCTCGCGCATCAAAAAAGGGTTAAATAAAAAAATAAATTATGACCATAAAAACATATTATTCACTTTTCTCAGTGATCCAGAGCTCTCAAGCACCGATGCAATTTATCCTTGTCTGATGTGCCCTGACATCGATTCTCCTATTGTACCCATTGCATGCACTACTACAACCAATATGCGTCCTCGACATCCAAATTTACAGGTAATTTTTCTTTTTTTTCCATAATTAAGCCTTTTAGCGGATTAGAATTTCCAATAACCTTAAAATTAACCATTTAAAAGAAAAAAAAAAATTGTCGCGTGGTCTCGGTTCGCGACGTTTCCTGTAAATTTACAAGACGGTATCGATAGATGCACCGTGTTATTTTAAAATTTTTAAAAAGGAGCGATGCAGTTTTTTACCCGATCATATTGTTGACAATGTGGAATAGCGGCAACATGGTGTGTTCACGAAAATATACGCCCGAGGGTAGGTAATTTTGTCAGCGCACTGCACTTCACATTTCGACAAGGTCAATGGTATGGCCTGATAAAACAGTGCTAATGGTATACGCACGAATTCTAGGGAAGTACTGAAGGTGCACCGTGTTATTTTAAATTTTTTAAAAGTGCGGTGCGGTCGGTTACCCAGTCACACCATTGACCTAGTGGAATAGTGGTAATGTGGTGCGTTGATAAAATATCCTCCCCAGGATGGGTATTTTTATCAGCGAACTGATTTGTGTTTTTCAATAGGACCAAAGGTGCGACCTGGTAAAAGACCGCATCATTGGCTATGTAATGATGGCAGGAGGTCGGTCCGTTGAATTAGACATATGCCCCGAGGTGTAGATTTTAGTCAGCGCAATGCATTATTGACACCGTACATAGTCAATGGTGTGCTAAAAATTTTCTAGAGCACCACCGCTGGTGTGTTACATATTATCAGGTGCACTGTCGCCGGTGCTCTCCATAAAAAGACGCATCGGTACTGGTGCATAACTGTTTTTTGTGCACTGAATTTTTTTTTTTCCAAAAAAAATTATATATGTAAATTTCTAAATACATGTCTCATTTAATAAAAAAAAAAAATGTATTTAATATGTCAATCATTCAGAGACATGAAAGGAGAGAAGAGGGGGAACAACAACAACAACAAAAACAGGTAGAGAAGTATAACATGGTTCTCTTATGGGAGGCACGAGAGAGAGAGAGAGAGAGAGAGAGAGAGAGAGAGAGAGAGATGCAAACCCTCACCCTATTACAACAACTACCGAGGGCCTCCTAAGGTAGGTAGGCCTCCTCAAGTTCTATGAGGAGGATACTTCCCTAAAGGGCCATGGTTTGTTTTTGACACATCTTATCCAAAGGAGGAATGCCCACCAATAGGATTTCTAGGTTGGTCGTAACCACTGGTACATTCCCACTGAGGAGGATATATATTTCATTATAGGGCTATCGAGGAGAGGGGTGAGTTTTCCCTCGTTCCCAAAGGTTCTAGCTGGCTATGTAGCAGGGAGTTAGTTAGTGTATTCCTAGAGATACATTAGAGCATCAATACTGTCTCCTTCAAATTTTGAGTTCGTTGGAGGTTAGTTACATATTGATGCATTTTATAGTGAGGAGGTGAGGAGGTGCAGTGCTTCTCACTTCTCATTTCGACCATTTCACACAACACCAGTGACAGGGAAAAAATTAGTTCCTTCCTTCTATATTATGTTTATTCTTTAGTACAGGAGCCACGACTTGTCAGGTGGTCTACCATTTTTTTGCGGTAGTTCTGTACAGCCTTAGATAGATGTGGTTCTCATGCACAAGGGAGGCTCAACTTCCCTTTTGCTTCAGATCTTTCTTTTTTTGGTTTTTGAGAGGTTTCCAGAGACGAGGCTTACTTTTGTTTGACAGCCTCATAGGCCGATGTTCGAGGCACAGATGCACATGTGGGGGTAGATGATGCCCAAGAGGGGCAAGATTGTGTTTCCAGTGAGGATATTGAATGATGCACTGGAGTTGCTAGCTATTCTTGATGAGCATCCTTTCATTATGGTCCCTTATCCTTATGCGGGTTTGGATTGGCAAGGGTGTGCCAACATCCTCTTCACAAATTATGAGTTGTCGAATGATAGAGGTAATATTACTGTTTTATTTAAATTTATTATAACATTTTCTTTACTTGTTTTCATTAAATTGTGTAATGAAATTGTGTAATTATTGTTGTGTACTTGTATATTTTTTGTATACATTGGGTCTTTTGATGGCGAGGACATGCTATCACCACCACATGATCCAAATGTGGAGTACCCTAATGACGATCATGGCCAGCTTGATAGTAGATACAGGATGGAGTTGTGTGATCAACTCACTGCATTAATTGCTGAGGCAGGCATCAGACTCGCTCATATGAGAGACATAATGGTCGATGGTAGGCTTTTACAGATGTGGAGAGGCATGCTATGTGACATGTACAAAATGATGCGGCATTTCGTAGGAGCTATGACCTTCTTTACGCAGCTAAGGAGTATTGTTGCATGTTATAGGCATGGTTGAGATGTAGCACATGATCGACAGTCTGCGAGTAGTGATTCATCATCTCATGACCGTTCACCTTGCGCTGCACTAGATGAGCAGCCTCCACTAGCATCTAGCAACAATGATCATGGAGATTAGGTTGGACCATCGGCCACGTCTAGTCACCAACCTATAGCATCCAGTAGTACTCATGATCATGAGTAGGCTGGAGCATCGACCGTCGAGGTTGCACCATTGACTAAGCAGGCCTCGACTAGTACTACTATATTTGATGTTGTACCACCAGCTGATCCATGACATTTATATTAAATTTGTATATTTTTGACATTATATATATATATATATATATATATATATATGGTCCATGTATTTTATGTTCATATTGCATTTGTATTTAATATACATGTTGGTGATCATCATGATGTGTATATTGTTAGGTCATGTTATATATGTTCATTTAATGTGCATCTTGCAAATAGATGTGTATGTGATAGCATGAGTTAGTTGAAACATTGGGCCTATATGTGTCCTCACACAAAAAATTACAAATCCAAGAATTATTTTGTTGTAAATTGTTGTTTTATGTTGAATTTTTTTTCACTAATGTTATTTATGTGTATAGTGAATTAGTGTGAAAAAGTGTAGCTGAAACTCTGAATGAAGGGGGTAAGTTGTATGTAGATATGGGCGGTGCAGAAAATACACCAGATCCAAATGCTCCATTACTAGCCATGTTCCATAAAATGAAAAGAGAAATGATGCAACTAACAATCAACAATGAAATATTGTCGCTAGCCAGCGAAGAGCAAGAAAGGTTGATCAAGGAAATAAACTCCAGGACCAGTCAGGAAGGTGAAGGTTATGGGAAAAATATAAAGGAAGCTAAAACCCACTCAGAAGGATTTGAGGAAGGTGAAGACTTTGGACAACAGTCCATAAGGAAAAAGGAATTGCAAGTGGAATTCCAAAAAATTAAACCTCCCACTTATGATGGTGAGGAGGAGGAAGATGCAAAAGCTTGGCTTCTAAACATGGTGAAATACTTTCAAGTTTATGAATATGGAAGTAACCTGAAAGATAGATTTTCTATTGACCAACTACAAGGTAAGACCACCTTGTGCTGGGAAGAAACCAAAATGGTGCTTGTACTAGATGAGAAAACTGTTACTTGGGAAGATTTGCAAACTAAATTTAAATCTAGATATCTAAATGAAAGATACTATGATGAAAAAACCAAAGATTTTCATTAGCTACTATTGGGACAGCTTAACATAGATGATTTTGTTACAAAATTCACAAATATGCTTCGATATGTACCTTACATTAGAGAAAAGAAGGCTAAGGTACAACGATTTTGAAACTGTCTGCCTACTATCTACAAAGAGAGGATATAATTTGATAATCCCAAGAAAGTGGATGATGTTGTGCACAAAGAAAGACTATGCTATCAACAGTTCAAAGGTAGAAATGATGAGCTGAAAAATTGGCATAAAAAAGAGAAAGGAAAAGGTCACTCTAGTGGAAAAATAGTAAAACCAACCTACTTGAAAAACTTTGGGAAAAATCATCGAAGGAAGAAGTTTAACAAAACTAGAGAAAATCAACCAGCCCAATCAGAAACTGGATTTAGACAGATGGATGTAAACAACAATAGATATGGAACTATAAAAATGAGGGAACCATTAAAGTGTTGGGGTTGTGGAGAACCTCATCTGTTACGAGATTGACCTCATTGAACCATTCAGAACATTCAAGTGTTGAAAGAGGAAACTGCTGTAAATGATGTGGCAAGAAACATTCCAAGAATCAGTGCTACCCTAGAATATCGTAAAGATCAACATCAATCAACCATGGTAAAAATAGAAGGTATGATTGTTGAACAACATGTTTATGTTTTGATAGATCCAAGAGAAAATTTAAGTTATATAAGTCCTCATATGGTAGAAAAGTGAAAATTAAGATTAGAAAAATTCCAGTAAGCTTGGTTAGTTCAGGTAGCTACAGGAAGAAAAAGAAAAGTAACCCATAAATTACAAAATATTGTTGTAAATTTAAAGGGGTACAAAACTAAACTAAAGTTAAATATTTTGCCTGTAGGTTCCTATGATGTATTAGCAGGAATGGGCTGGTTAGAAAAACAAAAAGAAATAGTTAATTGCTCAGATAAAACAATACATTGTATAGATGGTAAGGGAAAACCAATGATAGTGAAAGGAAAACCTAGACCAATATTAGTCAGACAGATTTAAACACTAAAGCTAAAGAGGACAACAAGAAAAGGTTGTCAAGTGTATTCCATTTCTGTTTGGGATATTTTTTAGAATAATATTCTTAAGAAGGTTAGTGAAGATAAAACAAAAGTATTCTAAATTGGCAAAATTTCAAATATGAAAACTAATTCTACCGAATCAATTGAATATTTAAACTGCATATTCCATTCTATTCGTAATGGAATATTGAAGACAAGAAGATCATCTGTTAACTAAGATTTATACTACCGCTCTTTGCTCAAATGTTTTTTTTTTCCAATAGTGGAGTAGATAAAGTAATATCATGCTTATATATGGAAAAAGCTTTAATTTTATGGAAAAAAATTTCTTAAAATAACATCTAAACAGCTTTTGGGAATACCAAATCAATTGCCAATAAAAAAGCCTTTAACTAGTAAAACTAAAACATTATGTTTTATTTTATTTTATACTTTAATTAAAATGTTATCTTTTAATTTATTTTAACCCACTAGAATGATTGCATCTATTGCCACTGTTGTTAACCCACTCAATATCCATATGTTCATCTATTGATTTACATATACATGTTTTCATTGGATTAGATATTGGCATAGGATGAAAGGGTGAGGGCAACCCTCCCCTTACAAAACACTTTTGGTGTAATGAAAGTCAAGGAATTAGATTGATGAATTTTGAAATTGTTTGTTTTTAGCAGTGATTGATTGATGCATAATTTTTTTTAAGTAATTATTGACTTAGGTGGTGGGAAATTCTGTAAATTGTTTTTCCAATAATTAAGAAAACATCATTTTTAAATTAATATTAATGCAAAATTGAAATTTGCATCATCTTACATATACTAAATGTACTTCACAGCTATCACATAATATTCTAATATGTGCAATATATAATATTCAATAAATATCAAAATTCTCATAAGATTCAAAACAACTTCATAAGATCCTAGTACTACTATGTCCATAATGTACATTCATACTAGATAAACAAATTCATATCTAAGTTAAAAACTCGTATCCTAAGTTCAATGGATAATAAAAGTTAAGTCTTTAACTAAAGGAAATGTGTCCTCTACTAATTAACTAACACTTCTCCTTACATTTATTTTTCATAATGTATTTGACCCAACAGTAAGCTCACTCCCATTTTGGATAACTTGTTAGCCTTTGAATTGAATTCCCTATGGATGTGGTCAAAGGATATAACCGTCAATATTCTAATTAACTCCATAACTCTAAACATAAACTAATCCAATAAATAAGTGTTTAAGGAAGTATAACATTTCCGTCAATCTACAACAACCTTTGAATCCCCTTTCACTTGTAAGTTTAGATTTCCAAAGTGACACAACTAAAACGACTAACATAAATGACTAATTTGTATTATAAGAGTACTTATTATGTAGTTGTATTTTAGTTCCTAGACTAAATTATTCATTAATGTTAGCCATTTTTTATTGTATTACTTATTTTGTATTCATATATTTCAACCCGTGACTAAATTAGTCAATTATGTTAGTCATTTTTAGTTCAATCACTTAAGATTGCTCATTTTTGGTTTTATTTGACTCGTAACAACTACGATGACTAACGTTTTTAGTCACCTAGTCAATAAATTCATCATTTTCTACTAATGGTTTCTCCAACTTCAAATCAATGGTTCACAGTAATTCATAGGTAGGCAATAATAATTGGATACGACTTAAAAGGAAGTTCAAGTAAATAACATTCTATCAAACCGAATTTAGGAAATTCCATAATAGCTTATTCTATAACATATTTATACAACAAATCCATGCAAAATATTTGTTTTA
This sequence comes from Pinus albicaulis, assembly GCA_034641835.2. Taxonomy (NCBI): domain Eukaryota; kingdom Viridiplantae; phylum Streptophyta; class Pinopsida; order Pinales; family Pinaceae; genus Pinus; species Pinus albicaulis. Next base: position 1,168,689,935 of record CM076579.1, on the reverse strand, counting down.
GGGTCAAGATTCAGCTAATGACTTTAATTCTTCCTTTGATTTTGTACCATCCCTTATACAACATCTCCAACTCTATAAAATAATTTATGACTCGATGATTCCTTTACAATGTTCCTTCACAATCACAGATAATTAATAATTATGACAAATGTTGATTCTTCACGGAATACGTAGCTACAATCCAAGATATTTTATTGTAAACTAGCATTCCTTGAGCCCTTGATTTCTAAAAAACCATGAATATGTTTCTAACCCCCAATACAATATATGATAGCTCCAAAGTAGATTCATACATGATGTGTGCCTTTCCTTTAGCAAATATCAATATTATACTTCTAGAAATCTATTCCAACCCATTCACAAACTAGGGGATGTTATTTCCATTCACTTAGAGGAACCATATTGAATATTAATATATAATGTGAAATTGTGTTCATTGCTATTCATTCATAAGCAAGCTCTACACTTCTAAAAGGAGGCACAACGTTTTTACCTCTGAGGAAACATTTTAGTCAATCCAAACACCATAAGTCTGGTGAATGAAAAAGTAGGGCACTATATCTCGTCTCAGCGTGCAAACAAACCAAACTTCACGCCCCAACACCACTATGCTAGTTTATTTCACATCAGGCTCACCAACACATTCAATATACACCAATTCCCTAACGCTTCACACCAGGCTCAACCATTAGCTCTTGCTACGACCCTCAACTCCTATTATGGCCTGAACCTAATTAGAACAATTCCCTCTGTGCTACACACTTTTCCATTCTAATCATTAACACATAGGCTCCATGCAATCTCTACAATTGTAATTTATTCCCACATGGTCCATTGACCAACATATAATGTAGCTCCTCCTTTTAACTTAATGTTCACACCCTTTCTCTAGGAAGTTCGATAGTTCACACGACCCACAACAACCACACCAAACATTAACCTCTCAAAAACTGAACTCCACATACCAAGCACACCCTTGACTCTTCCACCCTCACAGAGGAGACTACACCCCTCACGGTTGCATTCAATAGGTCAATAATCACTCAGATGTATAGGATTACAATCTAGTTGAACATATTCCTAGAATACATGATATGAAAACTAATCAGGCACTAATTAGGAAATTAATTTGAACAAACATACCAAGTTCTCTTAATATGGTAATATTCCATATTTTTAACTTTGGATATATCAAGGGTCAAGATGAATGTTACACTAAAAAACACGTTTTAAGTTTGCAACTTGAGACATTTGATTCTTCTTGAAGCTTGGTAGATCTAGAGTTTTTTTATTTCATTAACAAATCATAAATGTAAATAAGTATTCATTAAACCTTCGTTATTATATGGAAAATTAACAATCATTTGTATTTTATAGTTTTTTAACTAGCATAAATCCATGTTAATCTTTGATATACCAAACCCTGAGTAGAACACATCTTTTTGAATGGAAACCATGAAAAGAAGTGCACCTTGAAAGATTTTATATCTTCAAAGAGAGGAAACACAAACATACACACATAGTAGGAATTACACATCTACTTCATCTTGAGAAACACACTAATAAACTGTTTTAGTTTATTTTTTTCATTTCTTTTATACAATATATACAATATCTCTATATATTTATAATGAATATTTCATTGTTACTAATATTTTTTAAAAAATTTTACATGTCAACCTTATATTAAGTATTGAAGGAATTGCAAATCTCTCTCATACCCTAAATTAGAAAGCACCTATCAATGTAGAAATTGTGTGTCTCTTTTAAAATGGTTTAAGAATAAGAATTTTTTTTTTTTTTTTCATTTTCTTTATGTAATATAGTCTCTCTCTCTCTCTTGTATGGTGTGTCTATCTGTTTCTATATATATGGAGAGAAGATTGCTATTTTCATTTACTTTCTATAATACATACATAGTGTTTATCTAGCTCTCCCTCTTTTTAGATTGAGATTTAGATTATTAGGGAATTACAAATATAACTCATTAATATGAATTTTCTGAATATCACATTAGACATCTCTTTCAGAGTGCAATGCATTAATTTGCTATTATTTTTAGATGCTACATGTAGACTCTATATTAAGCAATGAAGGAATTGCATATCTCCCTCATGCCAAAAAGTAGAAATCAATTTAGAATTTTATTACTTTGAACTACTTTATCTCTCTATATAAAAAATGAAGGAAATTTAATTATTTTATTTGTCTCTCACATTGAAATATGTTTTTGTTATTATTATTTTTTAATTTGTTAATATAAGTATTATTTTACTATTTTTAAATGTAACATTACACAACAACATTTCCTTCATACTAGCCTTTAAAACGTGTATTGGTGTCATCACACACTCTCTCTATATTCTTATTTATAATGTTATTAAAACCTTGAAATATATAGTTATATTTATTAAATTTTTATATGTTTATTATTGATATATTATGAAAAATCATATTTACAAATATGAATCATTATTATTTTATAAAATAATGTGGTGTGAATATTATGGTTTTTTTATGAAAATATTGTTTGCAATCTTATGAATAAAAAATTACAATATAAAAAATCGAATTAAATTGGTTTATTACTTTTATTTTATTTTAATTATAATTAATTTTCTCAATTTACTCCAACATTTAAATGTTTATACTCATGTAGAATTACTACATTATTTCTTACTGAGATAAGTAAAAATATTAAAAAAAAAAGGTAATATTATTAATATAGTTTAAATTTATAAAATTATTTAAATAAAATTATAATAAAATAAGTGAGGAGAGGTGAAAATAAAAAATATATTTAGAAGAAACTCTTGAAATATAAAAAATATATATATTTAAATTTTTATGAAAATATATTTTGAAATGATTTTTGTTATGAAAATAATTTAAATTAAATTAATATTAAATATTAAAATATATAAAATTTAATTTAAACCTAAAATAAAAATAAAAATTACTAAACATTATAACCTTTTAAAGGTCACACATTTTAAGTACATGGTGGAACATTACAATATGGAAACATAGCCTCGAGACAACTGCTGCATATCCCTGCGATTTGTCTTTTGTGCAGCAAAGGAGACTGGCTTTGGTTTCCGAGATATTTTAGACAAAGAAATGGTTAAGTGTGTTGGTATCCAGAGTTCAATCTCAACATAAAAGCCGTCCATGATAGAGACTAGGTATAGAGTAGGGTTTACGTTACTGCCTTGGCCGTTGCTATTGTATTTAAATATATGAGCGTAATGTGAAGTATATTTTTGGCAAAGTGATATCATACGATTGGTAATAGATATCAGTGAATATATATATCAAATTAAATGAAATTAAAAAAGAAAAAGAGGGGAAAACGAAAAGAAGATCAGCAAAAATTCTAAGAATTAGAGTGCTACTTTCATTATAACACCGCTGTTGAGAATTTGGAAGTGAAAGAGTGTTATGGTAAATGGGTAGTAAATCAATCCAGGTAACTGAACCACCCACCATTCCCACCGACTAACCAATCTTGAATGGTAGTTGAATTTTAAAGTAAGCACCGCCATAGAGCAACGGGAGAGCAAAACAATATACATATATCTATATATAATGGAAGGCCTCATGTTGTATGTTCATATCTCGTTTTTTACATCTGCAGTGGAAGATCTCAACATGGCTGGTCGTGGAGGTGGTGGCGGAGGGCCTGCTGCCGGAGGCGACGGAGGGGGACGACCTGGTGGCGGTGGTGGAGGACCCGGTGGTGGTGGTGGAGGACCTGGTGGTGGTGGTGGTGGACCCGGAGGTGGTGGTGCACCTGGAGGTGGCGGAGGAGGTCCTGGAGGTGGCGATGGCGGAGGCCAGCAGGGAGGTCCTGGATCAGGAGGCGGGGGTGGAGGTCAGGGAGGAGGCGGCGGTGGCGGTCAGGGAGGAGGCGGTGGTGGCGGACATGGATGACGATAGTGGCATGATATTTTACATATTTGTAATTCCATAGTATTTTGTTTGAATTTCTATGAATATGATAGGCACTGTATATATGCCTACCTTATCTCTTGTCTCTTCAATAGTGAAAGTATTTGTATAAATATATTACAAAATATCTAAATAATATGGCCCTCTGGCTGTTCCGAATTATGATTTTAATTAGTTTGGCATCTGTTTGTTGAAAATTATCAAATGTGTGGCCTGTTAACCGTGAATATGTCGTTTCTTTGTATATGTGAAACAATAGTTTCTTTATCTATATGTGAAACAATATGAAACAATATGAAACAATAATTGAAGTTTAATTAAATCTTATAGAAGTGTTGAATTTATCTGTGTATTGTCCGAAATATTAGATTCTGTAAATGAATCTATATTTTGGAAATATTGAAATTTATTTAATGTATATGGACTATTAACATTAACATTCCCTTTTAGATTTCAAAATATTTTTAGAATTTATAATAAAATAAAAATGCCTCCCATAAACTATTATATGAAAAAAATGTTTAAAAAGTATAATCATGGTAGATGGTCAATAACTTCTTCAAATTTATGTTTTTTTCAATAGAAAAAAACATTGTTATTACTATTTTACCATAAAAATATTACAATATTACCATAAAAATATTACAATATTACCATATGATCAATATAGACAGTATCATAAAAAACTTGTGACCAAGCAACAAGTTAGCAGATCCATCCCAAATACAAGGGAAATAAACAGTTCATAAACCACATGGTACCGTACGAGGCACATAACCGGATGATAACTGAAACATTCCAAATAACAGAAAGTAAACAAAATAGACTCAGATATACTGAATCAATCAGACATCAAGTAACCAAATAAAATATGAACATAGGATGGGGCATGAGATAATAAGGATAGGTCATCAAACAAAAAACGACATGCAAAAAACAACAACACCGTAATAGCACAGTAGCAGCGCTATAAGGGAGAAAGACACCCCCCAATTCAACTCACCTGGTGAAGACTAAGGAGAAGGGCTGAAAAAGAACACGCTCACTCGATGAAGACTAAGGAATATGATATTCTTGATAATCCAATAATGAATCCAACCTGTAGTGCGAGATCTGTATAGAAATGTATGGAACTCGCAAACCCCTTTTAGATAATGCATGAGCATGAGTATTGAGCTCCTTATAGATATGTTGGATAGAGAAGCCCCTAAACTTTCCATGCAGATAAGAAATCCGATCCAGCCATCTATAGCCATCATTGATTGAAGCAGAGATCCTTCCACAAATCCCAACATCAACATACTTAGAATCACCATATACATGGATATATGGTAACTTGAGCAAATAGGAAATCATAATTCCACTCCATGCAGCCATAATCTCAGCCTTATTGTTTGTGCCCATGCCACCATTCCGAACAATGTGATAACAGTCCATATTATCAAGTCTAATCCACGCACCACACCCACAATTACCATCAACATTTGCACCATCAAAAAAGACAACCGGAAGCATCATCACATATGGAAAAATCCTGATAGATAGATCCACTAATACCGAACCAACCGCAGGAGGAGCCAACATCCACTTAGCAATGTTCCCAAAAATGGATGAAAAACATATAGGGGCCTCTTCAAATATCCTGTGGTTTCTAGCAACCCAAAGTTCCCAGAAAACAAAGAAAGGGAATTGTTTGTGAGAACATTTCGTAGCAGTCCATGTAATGATGGTTTGAGTACAGTCAATTGGCAACCAAGATGAATCACTAGAGAGACCAGCAAAGTGCTTCCATATACAGAGAGAGAAGGAACAGGAAAAAAAAATATGCTAAGCCGACTCCTCGTATAGTAGACAGAAAGGGCATCTACCAAGCCCATAGAAACCCCTTTTATAGAGATTCGCCCATGTTAATAATCTATATTTCCAAAGAAGCCAACCCAGGATAACAATCTTAGTAGGAATATTAAGCTTCCAAGTCACATGAAAGAGAGATCCGGTACCATCAGAATAGAGTTTAACCACCTCATGTTCATATATCTCCTTCACCATTAGTCCTCCTCCCTTCCATTTACCACACCACATAAGAGAATCCCCCTTGCCATTGAAAATGAACCCCATCAATTGTAACCCAAATTTGAGCCTATCCTAGTTATCTGCGTCCTCATCCCTTAGGTGTAGTGTCTCAGATGATTTCCAAATTTTTGCACCAAGACTCCATCATGAAATCAGATCAAACAGTGTGTGAACCCCACGATGATTCAATTTCTGAATGAGACAATGATTGATCTCCTTAGTTGTGTCAAAACCCTTAATTCGGTCGACACCCAATATGATACTTTTCTCGGTACCAAAGCACCATGCCAGTATGAGACCAAGAGTGTGTTTGACGTGCATAAAACTTATCCAAATACATGATGCATTTTTAACATTCCAGTTGCTTCCTTTATAAAGTAAAAAGAGGGGGTTCCCCACGTCATATTTATGTAGAATGATTGAAGACCATACCTTGCCTCTCATCAAAGCTCTCCAAAAAGATTTTATCAGCAGCATAGTATTAAAAACTCTTATATTGATTAAGTCGTAGCCCTCGTGAGATTTTGGGACAGAGATAGATTCGAGCTTGCATAAATGAAATTTTCTAATATCCTTTGTATCCCCCCACAGAAAATTATCTATGATAGAGTTTATACTGTCAACTATGCGACCAGGAAGAAAGTATAAGTGCGCCCAAAATACCACCATCTGTGATAATACTGTCTGAATCAATATAAGTCTACTACCCATCGATAAGAAGTTAGAGGATGAGTTTAAAATCTTACTTTTAGATTTCTCTATAATCCATAGCCAATCAGCATTGGAAGAGGAACATGGTTTGAGCCTGAAGCCTAAATATGTAATGCCATTCATTATCTTTTTCCTGTCCACCCCCATAAACTCAGCAATGAACTTAATGTCACCTAGATCACTTGACTCATATAATAAGAATGACTTGAGCTTGTTGATATACAATCCAGTAGTAGCACCAAATAGTATGAGGATAAAATGAAGATAGAACCATTGGTTCCTTCTAAGAATCCCAAAAACTAATAAGTCATCCACAAACAAAGAGCATGTAATGCTTACCGTGGGAGAGAAAGGCCGACCCTCAAAATATCCTTTTTCCTTTTCCATCTTCATCAAAACTCTGAAACCCTCCATAATAAGTATGAAAATAAGCGGAGAAAGTGCACACCCCTGGTGCAGACCTCTTTCGGATTGGAAGAAATCCATACGCTTCCTATTTATCAACATAGCAAAACAGACCAATGTAATACAAGCCGTTATCCATCGAATTGACTGCAAAGATAAGCCAACCCTCATAAGGATTAATCTGATATAAGACCAATTAGCTGAATCATATGCTTTGTGTATATCAAATTTCATGATCAGAGCCTCAGATTTTTGTTGATTCATAGAGTGTAATGCCTCTTGAGAAAATGCAACGGCATCGTGAATGGATATTCCTTCTAAGAAACCGTATTGTTCCTTTGAAATGAACGTTGATAGGACCTCCCACATTCTGTTTGTGATAATCTTGGAGGTATTTTTTTACATCACGTTACACAACGTAATAAGCCTAAAATCAGAAAAAAGAATGGGATCTCATGTTTTAGGGATAATAATCAAGAACGTGGAATTCATATCCCCAGGAAAAAACCACATAATGCAGATTTGTTCCACCACCATATGCAGTTCATCCTCCATGTATTCAAAAAAAAAGGATATAAAACTCAGCCGGCCATCCATCAGGGCCCGGGCTTTTGTCAGGAACAAATGAATTTAGAGCTTCTTTTATCTCCTTTTTAGACACTTTGGCCTCCATTCATACGTGGATCAACCTTATAAAACTAATAAAAATACTTGAGGGCCCCATTTTGAATCTCAGTCGTATCATGGATCATCTGACCATCAGCTTCTTTTATATTCCATATATAATTAATGTTCTTATGACCATTTGCATAGTTATGAAAAAAAATTGTGTTGAGGTCTCCCTCCTTCAGCCACTGAACCTGAATTTTCAGCTTCAAGGAGATTTCTTGAATCTTTAATATCTCCAACTTCCCTGCCTACGGAGTCTCTATTCTAGTATGTTTATGTGAGTCGAGATGATGGACCACCATTTTTCTGTAAATCTCATCTAACTCCATATTAATACAAACTAACTCCCTTTGTATTTTGTCAGTTTTTTCTTTCTGCCATATCTTAACAATTTTCTTTAATCTTGCAAATTTATCAGCAACCTTCATCCAGCCTCCCAACCCAGAACCATGATCTTCCACCTGCCAAAAATAAATTACCAACTTATTGAAAGGTGGAGCTTGAAGCCAGACTCTATTGAATTTAAATGGAATTCCTCGCAATACAGATTCAAGTCTCCAAGATAGTATGACAGCCATATGGTCTGAAATGTTAGAACTATATACCGAAGACCTGAAATTTCCCAATTTTTCTATGAATGATTCCTTTATCAAAGCCCTGTCAAGGAACTTTCCAATAAATTCATATGCTTGACGTCTGTTCATCCAAGTCGGTAATAATGGTGTAGGTTTTATAACCGTGAGACTAGAATCCAAGAAGAGTTTGCTTAATCTATCAGCCAAAGGATCCTGCCGCAACCTATCACCCTAGGACTCATCCACAGAAAAATTAGAATTGAAGTCTCCCATCACCATCATATCATCCGTGCAAAAAATCCCTGATTGATTCATTCGCTGCCAAAAAACAACCTTGTTATGGCAAGGTGCATAAATATTGATAAGGAAAATAGGTTCAGAGAGACCTCTAAGATGACCATGTAAAATGATACCCCCGAAGAAATTATAGGCCTTTTCACTCAATAGAAAAGGATCCCATGTCAAAAACATACCACCTGCACAACCCACTGCATCAACCCCCACAACTTTCCATCCCGATCGAATCGACAATACGGATTCTATAGCCACTTTTCGATTACATAAAGTTTCCTGAAGGAGCACCACCGAAGGTTGAATTTCAAGGAACATCTGGCATAGGCAAATAATTTTATAGGGGTTGCCCATTCCCTGGATATTAAGAGATACGATGGTCATCATGACTGTCCATCACAGGGGTTTCTAGCTCTAAGGCCCCGAGGATCACCGGAAACTAATATTGGAGCATCATGCAAGTCAACTAAGTCCCCTTGGAAAAGTGATTTGGTCTTAATCCGACCACGAAAATGTCGAGATCCCTTTTTTGTGGTTTTTCTAACATTAATGTTTGATGCAGACTGATGAGGAATAGCTGGGTTGGGAACTTTAGGCTCATTATCAAAGACAGTGAGGGCCATGAGATCAAGCAACGAATTACCTAAAATGATGTCCAAGTCGCTACCTACTGAATTCCCTGGGGATTCTAGACAATCTGATAGTAAAGGATCATGCGAAGAAGGGGGAGAGGCCCACTCCAGTGGAGGCATGGAAGGTGAGATGATGAGTGGTTTAGTAGGGCTCGTGCAAGGGTTTTTGGCAGGATTATCCGATAGTACAGTTCCATGAGGGTCATCAATGGGATTATTCTTATGCGGAGAAGGATGACAGTAAGGACGATGGGAAGATTCATCTACACCACAAGGTTGAACAGTCTTCTCTGATACTTATGGTGCCTTAGGAATGGATGTGTTCTTGTGCATACTAATATTATGATCAGAATAATTAGTTTTGATACTATTGGAATAATGCGTAGATGACTTACCCAATTTCTCCGATCCCGAGGATTGTGTCAGCTTCTTTGCTTGATGTTGTTCATAGACATGACCTTTTTTCCGACCAGCTCTCCATTTCCACATCGGACAAGATCTTTTCAAGTGACCAGTATGATGACACAATAAACATTGAAAAGGCATGCCCTAATAATCAACACGCTGGTGATGAGTATGCATCCCCCATATCAAAACAACATAACTTGGCAGGCCACACTGAAATGATACCTCAACCAAAATCCAAGCGATTCTCTTATCAGCAGTACCTAAACATCTGGGATCCAAATATTTGGTGGTACCAATCGAATTCCCGATAGCCCGCAGAGTTTTCAGGGTCTAGAACTTGTTGTGAAGCCAACTCCAAAAATAGAAGAAAAGAGAGATCAGCGCCTTAGAAATAAGCCACTTCGAGGGGGAAAACTCTAATACATTACTTGAATGAACAATTCTTGGATGATACAAATGACAAAACCTCCTTTCTATATATAGGAGTCCATGGGGCCATAATGTAGTCCTAGGGGAGCCACAATGTAATCCTAGTCGACTTAACAATAATAATGTAAGGGCACAATAATAAAAATATGGGGTTTACAAGGGTACACCAATAACAATAAGTGGGTCTGCACTAACATAATAAGGGACTCCACTAGTAATATAGGAACCTAACATGCCCCTCTCCTTCAAGCAAGTGTTGTTCTCAACGCTTGATTATTTCTTAAAGCTTCTATATAAAATTCTCATCCTCCCATGTGGAATATTCTACAGGAAAGATCTTCCACTTGCTGAGCTAATATAAAATTGATTGCACTTGTCAAGTTCTTATTTCTGTGACTGCTTCAGAACTTCTTTCGATGTGATGTTGATCTTCCTATTGTTTCATTAGATTCTGCACCAAAGTTAGGTCATCCTTTGAGAGTTGGAGAACTTGTTCTTTATGCTCTATGTGATCTTCCACTAATTTATCATCCATATTAGCTATTATTTGATCCTTCAAACCATCCAAATTAGCCTCCATCTCTTCTTTTAAAACATCTATGTCATCTTCGGTTGCTCTTCGTAAGATCGAAATTTGTTGCACTTGGTACCGTAATATTGATATCTCATACTGCAATTATTCCTCTTCATGTGTCATAGTATAGATTTATGAGGGCTTAATGGGTATGGAATTATTTTTTGGAGGCATTATAGAACCCATTACTAATAAAAATTCTTCAATATTCCCTTGGAATCACTTCAAACTATTTTTTCAAACAAATGTTATGCAATTTTAAAAAACAAGTACACACCTTTTACTTTCTTTTGAGGAGCTCGATATTGAAATTGAATTATCTCTATAATTTTGGATCCTCAATATCTGAAATTTATCCCTGTAGTATCCCTCTGAGGCTTCTTTCAAATGCCACAGGTTTGATCTGATTTGGATTCTTCAAGGCAAATTTATGTTCAATCCCCCACAATGACCCAATTTTGGACTAGTTCAGTAGAGCTAACTTGTACGACTTTCCACGTGTCATTGTTTCGTCTTTTAAATCAGAAATTCATAACAAAGAAACTATAGTCCATGTACTTATGATAAATTTTTACGTACTCCAATCTGATGCTCAGAGAGATAGTTATGAACATTTCCCCACAATCACCTCCTCGAGATGAAATTAAGGAGCCTAAAAAACACTACCTTCCACAAATCATATCTCCGAAAATTTTGCGAACCAAGCTCTACAATTTTGCGACAAATTTCCTCAGGATTTTATCTTCGCGCCCTAAAAATTTCAGATTTTGAACCTTCGTAGAAAAAAATTTATAGCGCAAATGCCACGATGACCTGTCTAGATTCAATTGAGGAGCCTGCAAAATGACCTAACTTCCATAGATCATATATCTGAAAATATTTTAAACCAAGCTATAAAATGTTTCAACGATGTTCCTCAGCTTTTCGGCTTCGTACCCTAGAAATTTCAGCTTCTAAAAAGTTGTAGAAAAGAAATTATAGCGAAAATGCCACGATGACTTGTTTGGAGCAGTGAAACCCTATAATACAAAGCTCTAATACCAAATGTTGTGAAGCCAGCTCCAAAAATAAAATAAAAGAGATATCAACGCCTTATAAATAAGCCACTTCGAGGGGGAAACCTCCAATATATTACTTGAATGAACAATTCTTGGATGATACAAATGATACAACCTCCTTTCTATATATAGGAGTCCATGGGGCCACATTGTAGTCCTAGTGGAGCCACAATGTAATTCTAGCCGACCTAACAATAATAATTGAAGAGCACAATAATAACAATATGGGGGTTACAAGGGTATAAAAATAACAATAACGGGGTCTACACTAACATAATAAGGGACTACACTAGTAATATAGGGACATGACAGAACTCCAGGGGAAAACCGAGTTTAACCCATAAAATTTTACTCTTCTAAGCATCAATAATGGGGTTAAACCCGAAGTACCACGGAAAAAGCTGCATGAAACACCTTCCCCGAACCCATGTGCGACTTAGAATTCTTTTGCAACCATCCTCGTGCAACAAGTGCACACTGAACCAATTTCCCATCATCTTACTGGCCTTGGGAATGTATCCCAGCATTAGACACCAAAACGTTTTCGCCCATTCAGACATGTCAACAAGGACATCCCCTGAATGAAGCCATCTCCCTATCAAGGCCCTTTTTTGCAGGCTAGCGACTCTGTCCGAGAGATCGTCGTGTTCAAGTATCACCTTTTTGACAGTTGACTCAGGCTTCAAACAACTATCCTTCGAATGTGTCTTGTGTCTCCTAGGACCAGAAATATTTGCAGCGGACCTTTTATTGCTAAGGGAACATACCTCCACTCCCTTCTGCTTCAAGCTACAATTCGACCCATCCCTTGTTATATGCTTATAAAATTCAACCTCTATGTCCAAATTATATTTTGAGAATTTTCCAAGTCGCAGTTTCTCAGCATGAAGGGTGGAAGAAATCATTGCCTCATGGCCAGATGTATCAGACGATAGAATGTCATAATATCCCATGTTGTTACTAAACCGAAATAATACTATAGAAATGAGATATAAGCTTTATCCCATAAACAACATATTTCACGTAGTTTAGCTTTTTATGAGGTGCAGAAAGTTATTGTAGAGCATTAACACAACAGAAAAACTTATTCTTCGAAGGATAGAAACGACAGCCTAATACCCCCAAGTACTTGCACCAGATATCTCCCAAATCGAAAAAAGAATATTAAATATCAATTATGACAGTAGATACTGAATTTTTTCAACTTGAACCATCACTAACTGATCCATTCCCCAAATGCACCAACCTACTGACATATTTCATCAGGAAAACTAATATTGCCTTCTCAAGGAAACTATATTGAATGCATTAGATAAAAGTGATATGTACCCAAAGGAAATACTAAACTTGAGCATTAATACTATAAATGGATATATCCATCCCGCCACCAAGAGGATCCATTTCATTAATCACTTCGATATACCGTACTTAAATGGATCATGTTCATCCTCTACCCCATAGACCATAACTTCATCAAGACCCGCTAATAATCCTCACAAGTACTCAAGTTGGTGATCCATTTATGAACAATTGAAAGGAAATAAATACAAATTCCGGCGATTCCTTTTGAATTTATCGGCAATGGTTATTCACATAAAATAACCGGAAGAACTCATCGGAATAGCCAGATCTTGGTTTCGAATACCTGTATCCTCAAGACTCACAACAGAAACAACATACACATCCCCTACATTTCCACCATCTATCACATACCCAGAAACCACATGCTTGGCATGGACATGTTATGTAAAAAGAAGGAAACTTGTTATTCCATATAGATGATGCTATTAATAGGATCCATTGCATGAAATTATCCACCGTTATTTTTATCTTTTCGGGGGGGCACTAGGAACAACAATTACACATTTGGAGTCCGTTTTGAGTATTTCAAAAGGATATTGATTATGGATAGTAAAATGATCATAGTTAATACACCTAATATAATTATCTGTCCAAAAATAAACCACTCAGTTATCATATTCATTCCATATATGACAATGACCCGATCCCACAGCCCTGTTCATATACCTACTATTATATTGTGTTGGAATATATTTATAAAGGCCCTAAGAAAAACATTCACTGTCATGAATATGCCCACTAACGAGTAGATTTGAATATGAACATCCCTCAATTCAGATTCCTCTTAGAGCCTATCAAATCCACAATAGAAAGCATAGTTTTCACAGATAACTGATACAAGACCTCCTATTTGTACATCTAACTAGCCTTGATAAGGTCTAACAAGGAACTTACCAGGCATCTCAATTTTGTGAGTCTCTATTTTGTATAATCTCAAAAAATAAACATTCTTTGACACTGCTACTCCTACGCAGATATCCTCCAAATACTAAATAGCCATGAGTTCATCTGCCCTAGGCACAGTGAGTCCAGTAAACATTTCAGACATATCCAATTCCTCCCCAATAATCTCATCAGGAAGACTCCAGTTGAAACTGTCATCTCAGAAGTAGCTCAAATACAATGCACTCTTCACTAGATGCTCGCTGAAAAATAATCAAACCTTTAATTATTTTTTTGACGTGTGTCTCAGATTTAAACAACCTAAGAAGTGACAGAAATTTAGTGGAATAATGGTGAACACAATAGATATTAGGGTACATCGGCACTTCTTTAATGGCGTAAAATTTTGACACATGAAAGCTTCATGGAGTCGTCCTCTAAATTAATTCGAGTAGTAATTCTCCATTAGCTAAAGTCATTTAGTGAATCATATTTTCAAGATTCAGTCACAAACAAACATCAAAGCTTTATTCAAATCTGAGATTATCTATATCTAACTCTTTCTATTTCTTAAAAACAAGATTCACTCTACTTTAGGTTGTAGAGTACATGAGATCTCTTGCTTATGTAGGATGCCTTACATTAGATAAATTGGGAGGTGGTAAAATCGGAGATCCTTCAATATTCCCATATCTAGATTCTTCAGTGCTTCCATATGGTGGACACACTTCCCAGTAAATCATCATTTCTCAATATTCCCATAAGGCCTATCACTAGCGCTTTCTATCTCTAAACCACAAGTGTTGAACATTCCCAAAAGGCCCATCACTACCCCTTTCCACGGCTCTAGACTTTAACAACTTTAATGGAAGATGGTTAACAATTTTAATAGAGAAAATGGTTATAAATTGAACCATTGTTAAAAAATTGGTATCCATTTTCTTTCTTCAAAATCTAGCCTAGATACAATCAATAAACCTCTTTTTTTAAATATTTTTCACTTAACCACCTTCGAGCTTCTTCCTTTAAATTTAATTTTCAAGTCTAATCTTTATCTTAGTTAATTTTTTTAATATTTTTCAATCTAATTTCCCTTTTCTAGTAATATCATCTCTATAAATTAAATCAACCTTATCCTCTATCATAGTTCTTTCTTATTGACCTAGATTTAATGACTCCATCTTTAATTTCAGTCTTAGTAATTTATTGTTTTCTTATTAATATCATGCTTTGTTTTTACCATTTTATTAATATTATTCTAATTTATTTTTCACAATCTATTTTTTCATTTGACTTTTTGTCATAATTATTGATAATTTATTTTAATTACAACATAATTATGACTAAGTGTGAAAAACTACATTATAAAATGAACCTTAATTTACAGTTATTATTAATAAAAACAAAATTATAATATAAAAAATTGAATTTTACTGTTTTTATAGCTTCTAACTTTTACTATTAATTGAGTCAATATTTAAATGTTTACACTAAGTTAATAGCATTATTTATTACTTTCATTTTTTTGTGATTTTTTAATTGAACTCACATGTAAATGTTTATAAATAAACATTATGACCTCCATACTAAAGTGTAGCACTTTTGAACACAATCATTTTAATTTAAAATGTTTTGAATATTTAACCCAATATATTGGTAGTATAATCCTAATGCAAATACATAAATAACTAATTGGTCTCATAACTAGTCCTAATACAGCAAAATTCCATAATTCCTTAACAAATCCATGGGCATGATAGCGACCCCCTTAGTGTTAGAACATCCATTTTCAAGGTGTTTATAGCAAGCCTTTTTTCTTAAAAGAGAATGGTACAAGTCTGTACGAATATGAGGAGGCATTAAACCATCAATAAAGAGTGACTAATTTATCAAACACCAATCAGGGAATGGGAGCACCTATTTGAGATTGTTTCTCCACATAGTATAAAATTGTGTAATGATTATAAGAAATTAATAAAATTTAATTAATATATTGACTTTTTTAGTTAAATAAAAATAATGAATTTATTAAAAATTATATATATATATATATATATATATATATATATATGAATTTATATAGTTAGGGAAGAAAATTGTT
The DNA here is from genome assembly GCA_034641835.2 of Pinus albicaulis. Lineage (NCBI taxonomy): Eukaryota > Viridiplantae > Streptophyta > Pinopsida > Pinales > Pinaceae > Pinus > Pinus albicaulis. The sequence continues at coordinate 1,168,673,814 of CM076579.1, read as the reverse complement.
CATCAAACTAGTGAATTTAAGTATCATAATTATTTCCATTTTATATAATGATCTTTAATGTATTTATGAACAAAAATTGTATATTCCTTTGAAAAAAAATTCTTTATGGTCTTAGCATGTTTTCTTTGCACTTTTATTTGTAACTTTACCACCTAGGTAGTTAGGCACATCTTTATGGTAGTAAAATCAGTGAGCGGGATCATAATGGTAGTAGACTTGATTTGTTAGGCATTATTAAAAGCGTTTAATTTTTTATGATTTTATTTTTACGACGCTAGAAACCACCAACATACAAGGGGTCTCTCTGATATGAAGTCCCAACTAGACCTCACATTGTTTTCTATAGGAGTCCCATTTGGAATAAAGTCCCGACCACTATTTACACTTAGATATTTTCCTTGGCTGCAATTAATACATAATAGAGCATAACTATACCTAGTGAAACATACAATTGCAATGTATACAAGGTTCTTCCATGGACAAGGTAGAAAAAATTGTCTTTAAGAGAAAGGTGATAGTACCATTCTAATAAAGATACAAAAGATCATAGAAAAAACCACTAGTTAATCTACAAAATAGTTCACAAAGTAGTAGCGATTATGAAGGCAAGGAAAAACACACGTTAAACAAGATATACACCAAAGACAATAAAATAGTTCATTTTTTTAGTATGAATGAAGCAAGACATATACCAGAAACATTAAAATAATAGTCATACAACATCCAAGATACATACATGAAAGTGCGTTGGCTCTGAGAGCTTCAAATATTAAGCGAAAGTTCCAAGATACACGATTACAATGATGAATGAATAGCCCCAATAGTTGAAAATTGAGCCACTACTTGTTCCTCCAAAGAATGATAAGGCTCTCTATTTTAAGCTAGAGAATCCAAGATGAAAATTCATTTTCTTCATCTACGAGGGTTTATTTATAACAAATGAGGTGACCATCTGCCTCCCATGTGAATCTTGACCTCCCTTATGACTCTTGAGCTCTCATATTACTTTTGAGCTTCTACATGACTCGTGGTATTCCTAGTCACTCTTCACATTCCAGGTCTAACCGTTGGGTTTCCAAACATTTTACATCTTCGAATTTTCAAAATTACATAATTATATTTCACCAATAAAGTGGAAAAAATACATGGGACAAAGAAACACTCTTGTGTTGACACTTTGAAGAGCTACGATTTTGTGACTACGACATGAGATAATGTGTCAATGGAAATTTCTTCTCTTTTCTTCTATGTGTTCAATCCTTCAGGATAGTTCTTTTAGGTACTTTAGCTTCACCCTCCAAATGGTTTTATTATAGTATTGGAACCTTTTAAGTCAACTTAATTTTCGATCTCTTTGTCGTAGTCCAATATTCCCTTACTCCTACATGATAACACCTTTGTGTTTCATCTCCACAAGTGTCCTTCTTGTAACCTCTCCTTAATGACCTCATTGAACATCATATTTCAATGTTAGGATGATAGCACCTGCAAATGAATTTCACTCATGAAAATACACTATGAGTCCAAAAATCACCTACTTTATCTTTATTGAGCATGTGAGATACTCACTCTGGTGGGAAATGTGTAAGGAATAAGAGAAGGGCCTTCTTGGGTGCACAAAATAGAGTCAGGAAGTAGGGGATGGAGTTGTGGGCAATGGAAGTGCACATCGCATAATAGCCACAAATAGAGGAAAGGCTCTACACATTGGGATTGTACAAGAGATAAGGGTGACATGCTTGGGCATTGTGACTACACAATGTGTAGTTGATTGAGAAGGAGGCTCTGGTGATTGTGCAGGATTCCAGTGTAGGGATCAAGATATGTCCCTACTATCCACTAAGAATGTGTGATTTACAATGAAGGCATAGATGATTAAAGCATTGCGTAATGGGAAAGTTTAAGTAAAAAAGGGTTGAGTGACTGTGATCTAGAGATTCCCAATGAAAAATGTGAAGGGAGCTATCCTCAAGCTGGGCACAGAGGGAAAGTGTAACAAGGAAGAGGCTCATGACTAACGCTTGGAAGTGCACAATGCACTCATCACTTAGGTGAAGGTTAAAGTTGCTCATAAGTCACATATGATGTGAGGAAAAATAATACTCCAAAAATAGACTAAGTGTGATATTAGTAGGGTGAGAGAGAGAGAATAAGAGCATTGAAACAAGTCCTGAACATGATCTCACACACATACAGAATCACACATATGACGGGAATATGCATAGTACCAAAAACCAACATGCATACAATGAAATGACAATAAAGTGACACTTAACTCCAAGTGTGACACTTAGGGTGCATATATTTATGAAAAAAGTGTCAATTGCAACCAAAATGTGCTCTATTCCATGAGAATGTGTCCAACACATGTTATTATCAACTAGTGCAAAAGAATGCATTGAATTTGGCTCCTAGAAGTTATGCCAAGATAAGGTAAGGGAAAGCGACACATGAAAGAGTCAAAGAAACAGATGCGAAAGAAAAAGAAAACATAAGCGACACATGCAATAATTATAGAAAGAAAAATAAACACTTGCAAAATATGTAGAAAGAAAAAATAACACATGCAAGAGCAAAAGAAAGGAAAAGCTACACTTGAAAAGAAAAAGTGACAATTGAGAAACTCACCGAGAAGATGGTGCATTTAAAACCAAGAATGATCCTTATTCGTTATGAATGTGCAGAGCTCCTATGAAAATAATGAATGTGAAAATGACTTATGGAATGACCTTTTTATATAGGGAGAGCATACATGAAATTAGTGTTAAGGGTTCTGAGTGCACTTAGTGCATGTCAAGAAACTAGGAGTCATGAGTGAATTGACTTCCACTACGAGGTGTGGCATCACTAACTTGAATAAGTACACCCTCTATATTAAAAAGGATTGCACAATCACTATCTATAGAGGAATCCCATACACTGTCATTAGGAATTGCGCAATTATTCTCAGTGGGAATTGAAAAATAAATGTTCGAAAGGATTGTGCAGTTACTATGAAAAAATATTGCGCAATGATTGTGAGAAATGATTGTGTAGTGAATATGAGAAAGGATTGCTTAGTCTCTGTCTCTAAGGAGTGCACAGTCACTGCCTCTCAAGATATGCACTATCTTTCATGCTTCGAAGAAGTGTGCTTGTGAAGACATCAAGAGCTTGGCATGTGAAAGAAAGTAATCCAACACTTAGAATTCCTAAAGGAAGGCCTGAACACTTAAAAAAACATGACTGAGCATGACATTAATAACTTAAAATTAAAGATGACACCATCATAGGGAGGCTCCAAAATTTAAAGGTAGGAAAATTTTTGGAGGGGCTTGTAGCAGCTACACCACTTGGTGATTCACTAGAAGAATCTGAACTTCTTTACATTGGTTCATTTTTATGCACAAGTTATCACTTTCAAGAAGTAATGTCTCATCCAATTTATCACCATATCTTACTTACTTAGCCCACTTATATATGTATTCCCTTCTATTCCCTTTTTGGGCTTACAACTCTTAACGTAACTAGTCAAACTTCAATTGTTTCAATTAGAGAGTGGGAGTATATGATTTTCTCGAGTTTAAGATAATTTTAGTTTTAGTATCATCTTTGGTGTTGCTTCACTACTCGCAAGCATGTTTAATACCCAAAATAAGTCATTTGAAGGTACCACAAGTATTTCTCCATTGTCAACAATTTTGTTAAGTAACCAGGAAAAGTTTCTCGTTTGACCTCTCTACATAGGAAGCCTTTATATTATTTCACCCGTATTGGTTTTATTACTTTATGTTCATTGACATTTCATTGGATTTTATCTCGCCAAGATGGAAGAGGTATACCAACTTATTTTATGTGCAAGAGAGGTTGTTCCTTGTTTTGAGAAGACTCTTATATAATATACCTCTAAAATTCGTTTGCTCAGTTAAGTTTTCTCTTTTCCCTTCTCTACTTAACTAATTCAACACATTAGAAATCGATTAATATAAAATACCTATTCAAGGAATGAATATCCAATGATATATAAAGGCATCATAATTCCACTGGAGCTTTCATTTAGGATGAAACATGTTTTACGTACGATCATCATTGAACTTAAGATATATTTAGGCCCAAAAAAAAAGTAAACCAAAGTAAGCCATGCATTGTCAGTTGCAACATATTCCCTTTTAACTTTTGACACATTACTATGGATCCAAACAAGACAACTTTCATACATGGTATTATTAGAAATAAAAAACAATAAAATACACAAATGAAAAGGACATCACATAAAATAAAAAAATAAGAAAGAAAAGAAAAGATTAGTAAAGGGAATGCAAAGAACACAACTCAAATAAAGGAAAATGAAAAATGCTAGGAAATAAATTTAGGGTGAGAAACCAAGGGAGAATGCAATTGAAGAATGGAAATACTATGCACAAAATGAGAGGAAGTGCAAAGAATCATGAATAAAACTAAATTGTAATCTATCTAACTAGAAGGTAGGGATCATGTGAATTCAAATATCCAATGAATCCATCTAATTTTTTCCCGAACTACAACAAGAAAAATATAAGAGATTAAAAAAAAACAAAAACAATGTGTAGCACATAAAGATTAAGGTGCGAGAAAAGAAATGTGCTATAACAACTTGCTTTATCTGGTCTCCAACTTTAACTTTTTGATTAAAACAATGATCTACAAACCTTGAAGGCATATCATGAATTTACATTCGTTTATGTTTTCAATCTTAGCATACATCAAGAAATATTGAAACTTCTAACTAGTAATAAAGCTTTCCAATTATGAAATATCCCTATTTTTACTGTTTTTATTAGACATTTGAACAGTCCTAAAGGTCAAGTGGATCCAAGGGAAAACAATTATTGTGGACGTATTTTATTATTTTAAATTGAATAAAATGGAATTTGAATTATTGTGCAAAGACTAGAGTATAGTTAGAGATCAGAAATCCAAGTCCATGAGGATGGATAAGGTTACAAAGACTTTCCCATTATCTCCAAAAATCGTTGGAGAAAATAAATTAAAAAATTATTGTTAGGTTGGAGATAAAAATCTAAAAATATGCCCAGTAAAGAGGAAAGTTACTGGGAAGAGGTGGAATAAAACTAGGAGGAAAAATCTAGTTTTAAAATATTTTTGTGGAAAAAATAACAAGAAATCCTCGGCAAAAAGGAAATCCTAGGCCAAAAGGAAAGAAACATCCTGATTAACTGGACGTAGTTAAGGAAACAAATTGATGGGAAAGCAAGCTTAAATAAGCCATCCTTGGGAATACAAGAGGTTTTATACTCCTAGAAGGAATTGATCTTTGCTCGAGGGGAGTTGTGGAGAGAGAGCTCAAGGTTGGGCGGAAAATAGTCTTACCAGAATTGGTATGCATAAGTTATTTAACTTTTTCTTATTATTTTGTTATTATGATGAAATTTATAATTGTGATGAATTATATAGCAAGATCTATGAAAATTTATATTCTTTGTATGTAAGCAATATTACACTTTTCTATTAGTTATAAACGATCAGGTCTACGTTTTGAAAAAAACCAACTATAATAAAAATGGTGTAGTCCTCCATTGTTACACAGACAATTTTAGGAATTATACCAACTCTCAAAATATCTAAACCTCTATAATAGCTTTAAATCTGACGTTAGGTAGAAAATATTATTATTTTATATACACAAAAAAAATACATGAGAAGGATAGTAGATATAATGAAATTATGGAAGTAACTATGATAACCTTCCATTTAAAGTTTATACAGAATGAGGAAATTATGTTCTTTTACAAAATATTAAATGAGAAAATTCAAACCATATCTTCTACTGTAACATATCCAGAAGATTTTGAACTTCTACATGAACCATAGTATTATCTCAGAGATAAAACAAAGCTGAAATAGAATATAATTTATGGAGAATAGTAAACATCTTTTAACTATTGTAAATAAAGTATAATGTATTATACTAACCAAAAATAAGTTGGGGGACTTATATGTACATAAATGTCAAAGTAAATATTGTCAAATTTTATACAGAGTCCAGGATTTAATCCCATGAATTTAAACTACATTATCACTTCAAAAATTTGTTCAGGTTAAAATAGAGGAAGTCCTTAAGGAATTCTGGACCACCCTGTGCAATCGAAATCAAATGTTATTGTCACTGTAAGACATAAAGAATGATAACATCGTTGAATAATGGAACGGGAAGGTAGAAAGGGCACTTGTACATAAAAAAATTAAGATAAATTAAAGAATGTTCTCGAATTTAGTAACAAAGTGAATATTGAAAGACGTGATATTGGTACTTTAAAATATAATTATTACCTTATTGGTTGGAATAGAGTGGGAAAGGTAAATATCCATGTAAAAAAATTTAGAAAATACATTAACTTGGGAAGAAGAGGAATAAAATAAGAAGAAGGAATTTCTATACAAAGAGGGAAGAATGATTACCTGAAATTGCTGTAGCAGAGGGCTGGACATACTCTGAGGAATGCGGAAAATTTTTTACTCCTGTACAAAATTGAAATGAATGTAATCAAATCCTATTATGTGCAATTAATTATATGAAATTAAATCTCAGGAAACTTTATATTATATCTATCGTCAATACAATGTTATTGAATGAGTTAGAAACAAATAAATAAGTATGGATGTTCATACACCTGAGAAAAAGTTGAATAATTCAGAAGCAAAACATATTCTCAATTCCTCATAATAAAACGACGAGTTGTAAAAACTCAGGAATCGAAGTGATGAAACTAGAAAAAATATCGATAGAAGTTCGGAGTTATCTTTGAAATCTTAAATTAGAATATATAGTTAACATCCTATATTTGTAAATATCAATCAATTGTAACCACGGTCAACGACCCGTGAGGAATTGCATTAAAATATTCCTAAAAACCAATTAAATTCCAACGAATGATAACTTCAACATAGAAAATTTGAAATGGAATTGAGAAACATATTATAAAATGAAAAAATCCATTAACTGGACAAACCCTATGTCTATTGAGCAAGGGTACGCATGTCAAAAATTATGTTGTGTTCTCAGAGGAAGGAAGAGACAGGTAAGATAACAAAGCTATCATTTAAAGAAAACCCATAAAATTAATTAACCACAGATGGTCAATACAGAGTAAGAATATGCCGAGAGAAGGGTAATAAGAATACGCTTATCTGGAAAGGCATCTTGATTCTAGGAAGAATAAATGGTTTGGTATGAATTCTCGAGTAAAAAGGAACTCCTTAGTATCAGATGAGTCGTAGGTGAAGACTTCATCTTCGAATGAAATCTCCAACCTGCATCCAAAACAAAACAAGAAAATATTATTTCAGAGTTAAAATATGAATTACAGTAAGTAACCATAAACCCATGACAAAGATAGATTATTATCATGGTTATACATCGAAACGGTGGAATAGAAATTATACCAAAAGAACCCTAATACGAAATCTCAGTTAATTCGAATGTATGATGTAGTTGGGGGAATTTATCACCTTGTATAAATTCAGATGGTTACTTTATGGATTTGGTGCATCTGGAAAGAGATTGGGCATGATATCCTTGAAAAATGTTAAATCCTTGAAGAAAAACAAGTTGTTGCAACTAAAATGAATAGATACGTAATGGTGACAGAGTATAATTCTTTGAAAAAATTAATTAAGAAATACCATATATAATAGAGACTTTATAGAAAACGTTTCATCAAAATGGAAATATTACCTAAGGAGCCATTCGGGCAATTCATCTCGAAGACATAAAAAGAACCAGAAACCTTCTCTTTCATGTGTCTGATAAGAAAAATATACGAAAGGCCTAGAAACCTTTGAGATGAGGGTTGCGGAAGAACCATAGCTGAAACACCAAAATGATAGTGCTTAGGGAATATGAAGAGTTAACTCAAATCAAGGATATGATGCAACCACAATCATCCACATGTAAATAATCAAGCGAAGGAAATAAACTGGGTAGACGAGAGGTCAAGTCACCATGCCAGATCCATGTGATTGCTCTAATGATCATAGTATTATTCATAAATGGGAAAAATCTCGAAAGGATACCAGTATTAAAAACATCTGACTTTAAAATATACAGATTGTGATTTCAATCCAAAATTTCATAAATGCATAGAGTGATATGGAACTGTGCCATGTTAATACTTAGTGTAGGTGAATTACGTGGAAAATATATGATGGAAATGAAATTTTATGTTAACTCCAGAATGGCTATACACGTAAACCAAATTAGTAATGATACAATATGACAATAATCCCACGTAGGATAAACAAATTAATGTATAGGGTTAAAATTCGAATACGAAATTTACATACAAAGTGTATTTGAGAAGCTCCTCAATTACATATATTACAACGTGGCATCTATAGTTAAGGTTAACAGAGATGTAATAAGGTCGAATTCATTCTAAGGTCTAAATGGATCACTTATGGCCACTAAATATTTATGTATGTAAATTCAAATAGTAACCACATGGCTAAGGTCCAAACTATAATCTTAGCCAAAGATATAATTATCAACTAAGGGAAGTTGATAATATAAAAGAAAAGTGACTTAAGTATAATAATGATAATCTAGATAGAGAACAAAAGAAATATATATTTCGCAATTGTAACCAGAATGGAATCAAAATGTTTAGGGCATAACATAAGAGTTATATTATGCTATAATTTGCATAGGAAGCGTAGGTTATATGATATTAAAATAAAGTGGTAAAGAGATGTAGTTAATGACAACCTTCCAAAAAAATTGATTGATGACAATTATTGGACTTAAATTCTTCAATAGTAAGGCAAACATAAAACTACTAGATGATTTTGTCGAAGAGCAATGAAATACATTAATGCAGTTGACCACAGTTACTATTTAGACTATAAAAAGAAAAAGAAAAATTGTGGAGGTGGAGTTGTTACAAATGGTATCAGAGCCCATGTTGAAACATTGGGCCTATATGTGTCCTCACACCAGAAATTACAAATCCAAGAATTATTTTGTTGTAAATTGTTGTTTTGTGTTGAAATTTTTTTCACTAATGTTATTTATGTGCACAGTGAATTACTGCGAAAAAGTGCAGCTAAAACTATGAATGAAGGGCATAATTTGTATGTAGATCTAGGCAGTGCAGAAAATCGACCAGATCCAAATGCTCCATTAATGGCCATGTTCCATAAAATGAAAAGAGAAATGATGTAGCTGACAATTAGCAATGAAACATTTTCACTACCCAGCGAAGAGCAAGAAAGGTTGATCAAGGAAATAACCTCCAGGACCAGTCATGAAGGTGAAGGTTATGGAAAAAAGATAAAGGAAGCTAAAACCCACTCAGAAGGATTTGAGGAAGGTGAAGACTTTGGACATCAGTCCATAAGGAAAAAGGAATTGCAAGTGGAATTCCAAAAAAATAAACCTCCCAATTATGATGGTGAGGAGGAGGAAGATGCAAAAGCTTGGCTTCTAAACATGGTGAAATACTTCCAAGTTTATGAATATGGAAGTAACCTGAAAGATAGATTGTCTATTTACCAACTACAAGGTAAGACCACCTTGTGCTGGGAAGAAACCAAAATGGTACATGTACTAGATGAGAAAACTGTTACTTGGGAAGATTTCCAAACTAAATTCAAATCTAGATATCTGAATGAAAGATACTATGATGAAAAAGCCAAATATTTTCATGAGCTAATATTGGGACAGCTTACCATAGATGATTTTGTTACCAAATTCACAAATATGCTTCGATATGTACCTTACATTAGAGAAAAGAAGGCTAAGGTACAACGATTTTTAAACTGTCTGCCTACTATCTACAAAGAGAGGATAGAATTTGATAATCCCAAGAAAGTGGATGAAGTTGTGCGCAAAGAAAGACTATGCTATCAACAGTTCAAAGGTAGAAACGATCAGCCAAAAAATTGGCATAAAAAAGAGAAAGGAAAAGGTCACTCTAGTGGAAAAATAGTAAAACCAACCTACTTGATAAACTTTGGGAAAAATCATCAAAGGAAGAAGTTTAACAAAACTAGAGAAAATCAACTAGCCCAATCACCAACTGGATCTAGAAGGATGGATGTAAACAACAATAGATATGGAACTATAAAAATGAGGGAACCATTAAAGTGTTGGGGTTGTGGAGAACCTCATCTGTTACGAGACTGACCTCATTGAACCATTCAAAACATTCAAGTGTTGAAAGAGGAAACTGCTGTAAATGATGTGGCAAGAAACATTCCAAGAATCAGTGTTACCCTAGAATATCGCCAAGATCAACATCAATCAACCATGGTCAAAATAGAAGGTATGATTGTTGAACAACCTGTTTATGTTTTGATAGATTCAGGAGAAAATTGAAGTTATATAAGTCCTCATATGGTGGAAAAGTGAAAATTAAGATTAGAAAAATTCCAGCAAACTTGGTTAGTTCAGGTAGCTACAGGAAGAAAAAGAGAAGTAACCCATAAATTACAAAATATTGTTGTAAATTTAAATGGGTACAAAACTAAACTAAAGTTAAATATTTTTCCTCTAGGTTCCTATGATGTATTAGCGGGAATGGACTGGTTAGAAAAACAAAAAGAAATAGTTAATTGCTTAGATAAAACAATACATTGTATAAATGGTAAGGGAAAACCAATGATAGTGAAAGGAAAACCGAGACCAATATTAGTCAGACAGATTTAAACACTAAAGTTAAAGAGGACAGCAAGAAAAGGCTGTCAAGTGTATGATGTACAAGTGGAATAATTGGGACAACAGAATGAAAAAGAAACTGTATAAAATTTACCAGTAATAAGAGAATTCAAAGACGTGTTCCCAAATGAAATTCCTCAATTACCCCCTAAAAGAGAAATTGATTTTTCAATTGAATTAATAATAGGAGGTACAGCTTTCTCTAGAGCACCATACAAAATGAGTACCCCCGAATTGTTAGAATTAAAACTATAGCTACAAGAGATGTTGGACGAAGGCTATATCTGGCCAAATGTGTCCCTGTGGGGAGCACCGGTACTATTTGTTAAAAAGAAAGATGGGACATTCAGAATGTGTATAGAGTACAAACAACTGAATAAACTGACTATCAAGAATAGATATCCTCTACCTAGGATAGATGATTTATTTGATCAAGTGAGAGGAGCCACTATCTTCTCAAAAGTTGATTTAAGGACAGGCTATCATCAACTGAGAATTAAGGATGAAGACATAAATAAAATTGCATTCAGAACTAGATACAGACATAATGATTTTGTAGTTCTACCTTTTGGGTTGACTAATGCACCTACTACCTTAATGTGTCTAATGAACAGTGTCTTAAGTAAGTATCTAGAAAAATTTGTTCTGGTGTTTATTGATGACATTCTAGTATAATCTAAGAACGAAGCAGAACATAAATTGCATTTTAGAATTGTCTTACAAACACTTAGAGAACATAAGTTATATGCCAAACTTAGCAAATGAGAATTTTATAAAGATAAAATTCAGTATTTGGGTCATGTAATTTTAGAAAAGGGATTGGAAGTAGACCCAAAAAAGATACAAGCTATCATGGATTGGCATGTGCCTACTGATGTTTCATCCATAAGATCATTCATGGGAATTGTAGGATACTATAGGATATTTGTAGAAAGATTTTCAACGTTAGCATAGCCTATTACCTCTTTACAGAAAAAAGTAGTGAAGTTTGAGTGGACAGCAAATTGTCAACATAGTTTTGAATAGTTAAAATTTAAACTAACAACTTCTCCTATTTTGAATATTGCTAACCCAGACCAAGAATTTATAGTATGTACAGATGTTGTGAAGAAGGATTAGGAGGGGTATTATTGGAAGAAAACTCAGTCATAGCATATGATTCAAGAAAATTAAAGAAACATGAACATAATTACATTGTGTATGACTTAGAGTTATTTTTTTTAATACATGCTTTGAATATGTGGAGACACTATCTCTTAGGGAAGAATTTTGTATTGATGACAGTTCACATGCATTTGAAATACTTTTTCAGACAACCTGATTTATATGCTAGACAAGCTAGGTGGTTGTACTTCCTTAGTGATCTTGACATGGAGATCAAACATATAAAAGGAAAGGAAAATAAATAGTAGATTCTTTAATTGGGAATCCTCATCATAATTGGAATAGTATTGGGAGTAGTGCAAATTTTTGACATTGAAGGATTGATACAATAAGTTATGAGTCAAGATTAAAACTATGAAACACTCTAGGAAAAATTGTAGAATATTGAGATAGCGGGGTATACTAGAAACTATAAAAGATTGATTTCTTGTAAAAAAAAGATTGTACATTCCCAATGTGAGCTCATTAAAAAGTAAAATTTTAGATGAGTATCATAAACAACCGTATGCAAGACATCTGAGGTATCAGAAATTCATTTCAGCCTTGAGAAATAATATGTTTTGGCCAGGTATGAAAGAAGACGTGGCTAACTATTTAGCTAGATGTTTGGAATGTCAATAGGTAAAAGTAGAGCATCAACATCCAACAAGATTGATGAATTATTTACATATCCCATAATGGAAATGGGAAACAATTTCCATAGATTTTATAACTGGATTGCCAAGAACTAAATACCAACATTATTCTATAGGGGTAGTTGTAGACACATTGACTAAAATTGCACACTTCTTACTAGTACAATCTACTTTTGGTACAGCTCAAGTAGCTAATGTGTTTGTGAAAGAGATTGTAAAGTTACATGGTATTCCTAAAATGATTATATCAGACAGAGCTGTAAAATTTACTTCAGCTTTTTGGAAGACTTTTTTTGGTAGAATGGGTACCAAGTTGAACTTTAGTACAACTTACTATCCACAAATAGATGGACAAATTGAAAGAACAAACCATATTTTGGAAGACATGTTGAGAATGTATGTTATGTACGGACCTACAAGGTGGGAATAATTTTTGCATCTGGCAGAATTTGCAAACAATAATAGTTATCAAACCTCAATAAATATGAGTCCTTTTGAAGCATTGTATGGCAGAAAGTGCCACACGCCTCTTAGTTAGAGCCAACCAGAGGATAAGTTGATACTTGGACCCGATGCATTGCAGGAAATGGAAAGAACTGTGAAGAAAATTCAGCAAAATATTAAGATAGCACAAGATAGGAAAAAGAGCTATGTAGACAAAAAGAGAATTCATAGAGAATTCAAAGTGGAAGATCATGTTACTTAAGGATTAAGCCCAAAAATAGTACTTTATACACGGGTAGCTATGCTAAATTAGCACCATGCTATTGTGGACCTTTTGAAGTGCTAAAAAGAGTGGGACCAGTAGCTTACAAGTTGGCTTGACCTAGTCACATTAATTTTCGCAATGTTTTTCATGTTTCATTATTAAAAAAGTATGTAAATTATCCTACTCTTGAAATTGATTGGAATATGATACAGGTGGAACTAGAAGGGGAATTTCTTCTAGAGCTCTTCACATCCTGGAACGAGAATAAATTGAGCTCTGTAATAGGACAATAGCTAGGGTGAAAGTGTAGTGGAAGCACTTTTCACCCGAAGAAGCTACTTGGGAGCGAGAATAAGATATGAACGAAAAATATGCATCACTATTTGCAAAGTGAAATCATATTTTGCAACACCGAGGAGGGTGTTTTGTTTTAGAGGGGCAATATGTAATATCCCTATTTTTATTGCTTTTATTAGACAGTTGAACATTCCTAAAAGTCAAGTGGACCCGGGGGAAAACAATTATTATGTACATATTTATTATTTTAAATTGAATAAAAATCGAATTTGAAGTATTGTGCAAAGACTAGAATATAGTTAAAGATCATGAATCCAAGTCCATGATGATGGATAAGGTTCCAAAGAATTTCCCAGTTTCTCCAAAAATCCTTGGAGAAAATAAATCAAAAATTATTATTATATTACAGATAAAAATATAAAAAGATACCCCAGTAAAGAGGAAAGTTACTGGGAAGAGGTGGAATAAAACTAGGAGGAAAAAGCTAGTTTTAAAGTATTTTTGTGGAAAAAATAATAGGAAAGCCTAGATAAAAAGGAAAACAACGCCCTGATTAACTCGACGCAATTAAGCAAACAAGATGATAGGAAAGAAGCCTTAAATAATCCATCCTTGGGTACACAAGAGGTTGTGTACTCTTAGAAGCAATTGGTCTCTATTCGGGGGGAGCTGTGGAGAGAAAGCTCAAGGTTGGGTGTAAAATAGTCTTACCATAATTGGTAAGAAGAAGTTATTTAATTATGTCTTATTATCATGTTATTTTGATGAAATTTATAATTTTGATGAATTAGATAGCAAGATCTGTGAAAAGTTATATTATGTGTATGTAAGTAATATTACACTTTTCTTTTAGTTATAAATGATCAGGTCTATGTATTGAACAAAACCTACTATAATAGAAATACTGTAGTCATGTATTATTACACAGACAATTTTAGGAATTATACCAACTCTCAGAATGTCTAAACCTATGTAATAGGTTTAAATCTGAGGTTAGGTAGGAAATCTTATTATTTTATATACACAAAAAAATACATAAGAAGGAGAGTAGATATAATGAAATTATCAAATTAACTATGACAACCTACCATTTAAATTTTATACAGAATGAGGAAATAATTTTCTTTTACTAAATATAAAATGATAAAATTCAAACCATCTCTTCTACTGTAACATTTCTAGAAGGTTTTGAACTTCTACATGAACCATAGTATTATCTCAGAGATGAAACAAAGGTGAAATAGAATACAATTTATGCAGAATAGTAAACATCTTTTAACTATTGTAAATAAAGTATAATGTATTATACTGAACCAAAAATAATTCGGGAGACTTATATGTAAATAAATGTCAAAGGAAATACTATCAAATTTTATATAAAGTCTGGGATTTAATCCCATGAATTTAAACTACATTACCACTTCGAAAAATTGTTCAAGTTGAAATAGAGGAAGCCCTTAAGGAATTCTGGATCAACCTGTGCAATTGAAATCAAATGTTATTATCATTGTATGACATACAAAATGATAACATCGTTGTATAATGGAACGAGAAGGTAGAAAGGGTACCTATACATAAACAGATTAAGATAAATTAAAGAATTTTCTTGAATTTAGTAACGCACTGAATATTGAAAGAAGTGATATTGGTACTTTAAAACATAATTATTACCTTACTCGTTGGAATAGAGCAGGAAAGGTAAATTTTCATGTAAACGAATTTAGAAAACAAATTAACTTGGGAAGAAGAGGAATAAAATAAGAAGAAGCAATTTCTATACAGAGAGGGGAGAATTATTACCTGAAATTGTTGCAACAGAGGGCTGGACATACCCTGAGGAATGCAATTTTTTTTTTCATCCTATACAAAATTGAAACGAATGTAATCAGATCCTATTCTGTGCAATTAATTATATGAAATTAAATCTCAGGAAATTTTACATGATATATATCATCAATACAATGGTATTGACTTTGTCATAAACAAATAAATAAAAATGGAGGTTCATACACTTGAGAAAAATATGAATAATTCAAAAGCACACAATATTCTCAATTACTCATAACAAAACGATGAGTTGTAACAACTGAGAAATAAAAGTGATGAAACTAGAACAAATATCAGTAGAAGTTCTAAGTTATCTTTGAAATCTTAAATTAGAATATATAGTTAACATCCTAGATTTGTAAAGATCTATCAATTATAACCAGGGTCAACGACCCATGAAGAATTACATTTGTCTATTCCTAAAAACCACTTAAATGCCAATGGAGGATAAATTCAACAAAAAATATTCAAAATGGAATTGAGAAACATATTGTAAAACGAAAAAATCCATTAAATGGACTAACCCTATGTCTATTGAACAAGGGTACACATGTGGAAAATTACGCTAGGTTCCCAAAGGAGACAAGAGCCGGGTAAGATAATGAAGCTATAATTTAAAGAAAACCCATAAAATTAATTAACCATAGATGGTCAATACATAGTAAAAAGATGTCGAGAGAAGGGTAATAAGAATACACTTATCTAGAGAGGCATCTTGATGCCGAGAAGAATAAACGGTTTGGTATGAATTCCCAAGGAAAAAGGAGCTCCTTAGTGTCATTTAAGTCGTAGGTGAAGACTCCGGCTTCACAAATGAAATCTCCAACCTCCATCCAAAGAAAAACAAGAAAATATTATTTCAGAGTCAAAATACGAATTACAGTTAGTAACCATAAACCCAGGACAAAGATAAACTGTTATCATGGTTATACATCGAAACGGTGGGGTATAAATAATACCAGAAGAACCCTAATACAAAATATTAGTTAATTCGAATGTATGAAGTAGCTAGGGAAATTTATCACCTCATATAAATTTAGAATGGTTACACTATGGATTTCATGCATTTGGAAAGAGATTGGCCATGATATCCTTCAAAAAAGTAAAATCCTTGAAGAAAAACGAGCAGTTACAACTAAAATTAATAGATACGTAATGGTGAAAGAGTATAATGCTTCGGAAAAAATCATTAAGCAATACCATGCATAACAGAGACCTTATAACAAACATTGCATCAAAAGGGAAATATTACTTGAGAAACCATTTGGGTAGTTCATCTTGAAGACGTAAAAATAACCAGAAAACTTATACATCATGGGTTTGATAAGAAAAATATATGAAAGGCTTTGAAACCTTCACGACTAGGGTTGCAGAAGAATCAGAGCCAAAAAACCAAAATGACAGTGCTAAAAAAATACACAACAGACCAAAATTAAGGCAGATGAAGAGTTAACTCGAACCAAGGATACAATGCAACCACAACCGTCCACGTGTAAAAAATCGAGTGAGAGAAATAAACCAGGTAGAAGAGAGGTCAAGTCTCCAGGCTAGAGACATGTGATGCATTTAATGATTGTATTACTATTCATAAATGGGAAAAATCCCGAAAGGATACCAGTATTAAAAAAGATTGACTTTAAACCATACGGATCGTGATTTCAATCCAAAATTTCATAAATGCCTAGGTTGATATGGAACTGTTCCATGTTAATACTTAGAATACGTGAATTACGTGGAAAATATACAAGGGACATGAAATTTCATGTTAACTCCAGAATGACTGTACACGTGAACCACATTAGTAATGATACAATATGACAATAATCCCACATAGGATAAAAGAAATTAATGTATAGTGTTAAAATTCGAATACGCAATTTACATACAAGGTGTATTTGAGAAGGTCCTAAATTACATATATTACAACATGGGGTCTATACTTAAGGTTACTATAGATGTAATAAGGTCGAATTCATTCTGAGGTCTGAATGGATCACTTATGGCTAGTAACTGTTTATGTATGTAAATTCGAATAGTAACCACATGGCTAAGGTCCAAACTGTAATCTTAGCCAAAGATATAGTTATCAACTAAGGGAAGTTGATAATATAAAAGCAAAGTGGATTAAGTATAACAATGATAATCTATACAGATAACAAAATAAATATATATTACACAATTGTAACCAGAATGGAATTAAAAATTTTAGAGCATAGCATAAGAGTTATATTATGCTAGAATTTTCATAGGAAGCATAGATTATATTATATTAAAATAAAGTGTCAAAGAGTTGTAGTTAATGAAAAACTTTCAAGAAAATTGATTGAGACAACTGTTGGACTTAAATTCTTCAATAGTAAGGAAAACATAAAACTACTAGATGAGTTCATCAAAGAGTGACGAAATACATTAATGCAGTTGACTATAATTACTCTTTAGACTATAAAAAGAAAAAAAATTGTGGAAGCGGAGTTTTTACAAATTAAGATTCTTATAGCCAATCAATGATTGGATAATGATACTAAAATAATCCCTTTTGAAAACCCTGAAAATTCTTTGGAAAAGGAACTTCCAATCAACGTAATTGAGACATGGGAGAATCTTGCAAAGAAGACATAGCTTGATCTCCTCCAAAAACCTTTTCAAGATCGTGAGGACCTGACATAACCATCATTGAAAGCTTAAGTGCCTCAATTTCTTGATAAGTACTTATATATTTAGATGATTAATCATAAGGATAAATGGATTGATAATATCAATCGATGTAAAGAAACTATCATCAGATGTACCAATGGGAAAATCATTAATTGAGTGATAGTTATTGGAACTAATGTTACGACCGAATTGGTGGATTAGCATATAATATTCTTGATTCTCCATTGGTTTCCTTTGTTTCTGATTATATACCAGACTAATAATATGAAATTTTGGGGAAGTTAAAACAACTTCTAGCATCAGAAATCTGGGAAAACAATTAGGATATCACGCTAGAAAATGGTTAAAACCACATGTTAAATCAAATCCAGTATTCACATCAACATGAAGGTTTTGATCCACAGAATGATTGAATCATTTAGTAACCTTGAAGAGGATAGATTGTGTTATCACACTCAAAATTTAAAAAAACGTTTGATAAGGTCACCATAGCTTTCATGTTATTTCATGTTGGGTCAAATCTTTGATGAAGAATTTACCAAATCATGTTTATCCTATGTCAAAAAAACACCATGAGTCATGTCATGTCAGTCAACTACAACCCATGTATTTTTTTTTTCACACCCATGCCTTCAAATTAATAAAGGGAGGCACTAGCCAGTTTTACATAGTTTCATAGTTAATTCAGTGCAAAATAGGCAGATTTTTCTACGAAACTGCCTAATAATTTTGTAGCGAATATGAGGATTTCTCTGTTCTTTTACTTTTGAGTAGTCAACTTCAAGGGCAGTTTCTGGGAAAACCGAGAAGTATTTTAAGAAACTCAGAGAGGTTATTGTCAAGCACATATCAAATAACATTAACCTTTTCACGTTTATCAAAGGTGCTACAAATTTGGAGATTCAAGGATGTCTTTCGGCTCTATTTTCATAATCCTGAATTTTCCTGTTTTATATATGTTTTTAGAATGCAGATTATGGACAACTAGAGATGTTTTTAACACAAACAAGACATGTTTTTCTTCAAAACGTGCCTAAATAAAAAAAATCCGTCATTTTTGAAACATCTATCAAGGATAGGGAGATAAGAGCTCATCTTTGAACATTATGTTTTTAGAAAAAACAGAGTCATTTTAGTGATGAATAAACTTGCTAAAAGTGAAAATGATGTTTTTTGAAGAGGGTAAGAGGAAATTTTGCATAATCATATTTCGTTATATCACTTTTCGGACCTACAGATGAAATTTGGAAGAAAAAGGAATATTTTGGAATTTTCTCCATTACCAGGTAGTTTCGTAGCATGCTCCAGGCTTGAAGGCCACAAAACACTACACAATTTCTAAAGATGTTTTTTTGCCTATAAAAATAGTTTTTTTGAAGACACAAGGAGGGAGGTTGATGGTATTCACTCATTTTGACCTGAAAAACATTTTTTCACCAACAGAGGTGGTAGAAGAAAAAGACGACAAAAACAACCTCGCTACTAAACTACGCTACAAAATTTTTTGTACATGGCTGTTTTAGTAGTTAACTTCAAGTTTGATTTCAGAAGAAATGAAAAAGTATTTTGGAAATAGGAAAGAGTTTTTTCTTCAGAATAGGCCCATCTAGAAAAAATTCTCTCAGTTTATGCAAATCCATCAAGGTTTGGAAATTATACACTCATCTTTGAAGCCTATTTTTCAGAATTTTCGCTAACCAGATCTGTGAAACAATTATAAAAATTTGACTTGGAGGAGGTCCAGCTCAGCCTCCACATGGAATAATGACACATCAACACTCTATTACACTCAAAAAATTAGTTGGTTGTAGTTGATAAGGATTATTAATTGATTTTTTTAAACTATTAATGGAAGAAGATTCCTTTCTGTATTCAAACTCTGAAAAATAGAAATATCCCTAGGAAGTCTCCAAGTGATGGAATCATATTTGAAATAGGTCTCTGAGGTGGGAATTCAAGGTGAGTAAGGTGGAAAATCATTTTCATGAGTTCTCATTCTATAAATGATAGGATTTATAGAGTTAGAAAGGGTTGGAGAATGCTTTGATATAGCTACTATTGTATTTTATGATATTAGTAATAGATAGAGAGTGAGTTTTCTTTCTTTACCTGAGATTCTTGATGTGTTTCAATGGACTTATGTGTCTCTTTTATATCTTGCTTCCAGTATTATTGACGCTAAATTACTCAAAATTCATATCATATATGATCTGAATTCCTTTTAGCATTTATTCATTACTTATTCTCATGTGTTAGTGTTGTTCTATCATTGAAACTGAAAAAGCCTCTGCCTCCATTAGTAGGAATTATTTTCACTAATTTCCTTTTACTGACTCCATGAGCCCAATGGTAGTTTAATTTTCCTCATTTTTCACCTGCAATCCCATCCATAAAAACACTCACAAAGTTAGCCATATGTTTTAACACCTAATTGAGGAAATCCTTTGATAAGTTGAGAGAGTCCTCTCAGGTTGAAGATGCTAATCCTCAGTCAAAATTGGTTTGAAATATTTACTGGAAGTTGACCATTGAAGCATCCCAACAGGACACAATTTGGCTATAAAATTTGTCATCGTTGCCGGGGACTGAAGGTGTAAATTTTCCCTGGGAAGAATGACAAAGTTTCAGTTCTAAGGTTTGAGAGCAGCAGACACTTACACACATATTGGCTATATTTATGCTATGGCGACTCCGCACATCAAATAATCAATTGGAACATGACTCCGCTGCTTGAAGTTCAATAGCTTGAACAAGTTCTAAAATGAGTTCCATTGCAACAATAAATTCAAGGTATGCCCCTATGAAACGGTCTCACATCCCGTGTTTTCCAAATCCTATGCCAAAGGTCGATTGGTTAATTGATATTCCCATATTTAAAAATGAAAATAAATACAATGATTCTCTTCATATGGTTATATTCCATATGCATGTACGTAGACTTAAGGTTCACTTCCCTGAGGATTGTCTCTTGAAGATGTTTATAGTCACTTTAGAAGGAAAAGCATGGTCTTGGTATGAAAGCCTGCCAAATAGTTCCTTATATTCTCTTGCTGATTTCCATGTTGCATTTTATGAGATGTATAAAGAATTTTATTCTTCTTTATTTCTGGTCCAAGACTATTGTAAACATTTTGTGATTTTTATTTTATATTTGGAGAATTGTTATGAAGATGATGAGTTCATGGATGAGGAAATTTCATAGGCCCTTCATGAAAATCCCTTTCATCACCAAGAAGAAAGGATAACCGATATCTTGAATGAAAATGAAACCTAGCAGGAGTTTATTTATGAAAATCATGTTACATCCTCTAATTTTGATGAAAATTTGCAAGAGACTTGTTAGTCTTTTGATCATCAGGAATATTAGAATCATTTCAAACAAGAAGAGGTAATTCGCAAAGATAATTGCTATATGTTGAACCCTTAGTTAAACAGAGAGGGGGGGCAGTGAATCAGTTTAACACATACATGGACTTTTAAAACTTTTCTCTTCAAACTTATTTACACCTTCACTTCATGATCAACTTAATATGTGAGCAATATTTATTAGTGAGCAACAAGTATCAAAAATATTTGTTAATGTAACAACAGTCTTAATATGTGAGCAACAAGTATTAAGTAGATTAGATAAATCACATCAACACATGCACAAAGACACCAGATATAAGTGGAAACCCATAAAGGGAGAAAACCACATCTTATTATTGTTGTGATGCAAAGGCAAGCTCCAACTCCCTCTCACCACTGATTTTCTATAGGCACCAACCTACAGGAGGCTCCTACCTCAATTCTGCAAGCTACAACTTGCAAGGAAGCTCCAACTCCCATCAATTTTCTGCAGGCACCAACCTACAGGGGGCTCCAACCTCAGTCAGCTACAACTGACATTTTATCAAGCTACAACTTGATGTGGAAGCACCAACTCCCATCTATTTTCTGCAGGCACCAACCTACAGGAGGCTCCTACCTCAGTCAGCTACAACTGACATCTATCAACCTACAACTTTATAGGGAAGCTCAAACTTCCTTACTCTTTCAAAAGAGAAGCACTTGCTTATTTACCTTGGATATCAGCTCTGTTCTGTTCCATATGCTCTGTTGTTCATCTATTCTCATATCTTCCCTTTATCATCTCTACATCTTTTCAGATTCTCTATCAGCTTCTCCTTCTTCTCTGCTCAGCTCCTCTTTCTTCTCTTCCTCACTGCTTCATTTCTGCATTCTCTTCTCTCACTCTCTCTTTCACTTCTCACCCTCTTTTTTTTTCATATCAAAATGATATTACTTAGAGAATTTCTTGATGACTGTTTGTTTTCCTCTAGGAATTCGAAATGGATGGTCATACCCCTTGGTCTTCTGCCTCCTCATTTTTTTATCCAACTCAATTTAAAATCATAATAATTTGTACAAAATTTCAAGCTACAGTGGGATTTTGTCTTTTCATTAGGATACTTGCCTTTGCATCACAAACAATAAAAATAATTACAACATTTACATTTTTCAGTTATATAACTCAATTTCACTCAGCTCCTTTTCAGTTATATAACTCAATTTCACTCAGCTCCTTTTTTGGATTTTGGATTTATTGGATTTGTATTTTTTGCATTTGTTGAGTGACTGTTTTGTGTACCTTGATTTACTGTAATTGTGTGCACCTGTGAATGTATACCTGTCAGACCTGTAATATCTGTGAATCTCTGTCAGACCCATACTTTTATCCCTGTGTTTAATCACCTGTTCACTGTGCTTTTGTGCACCAACTGCATATATAACTGCTTCTCAGGTTTATTCTCAATTACATATACATCTGGACAATATATATTCAGAAAATAGAGTATAGTGACACTTGATGCAGCAGGGTTACCGCAAAGCCCCGGTTCAACATCACAGTCCTAGTTTAGCTCAAGTTTTCCATCAGTTGTGTGTACAATTGCATTCAAGTTTCATGCCCAATTATATTCCAACCCGACAATTTCACTCTGCACTTATTCTACGCTGGCAAACTCAAACAAATAAGTTTGTTCATTTTAATGTCTCAATTCACTGAATTTCGACCCCAAGGAGAAGTTGGTTCTACTGTAGCGTGGCTCTCTCAGCGTTTCCCTTAGTTCACTTCCGCATGGCTCTTTTATTTTCCTTGTAAATTTTAGTTATCAATTTTGGAAAAATTGATAAATAAATATAATTAGCATCTTTTGAATGTCATATTGTATTTCCTGGCTTATATAGTCGTCTCAGAACTTTATATATAACTTTTAAACCCTTTATAACTTTATATATAACTGTTCAACCCTTTATAACATTATATATAACTGTTCAACCCTTTATAACTTTATCGCCATCCCGACTGTCCATTATATATATCTATGTGTTAAAGGAACCTTATAGTTTGGCCTATTAGAAACATATTATTTAATTCTCGGCATATTAACCCACAATCACATATTTCATTATTATACGAAATATATCCATATATTACGGGGTTCAACCGGACCTTGCACTAAGGTTAATAAACCAAATTTGTTACATTTATCTCCGCCCCGGGCCCACAATACAACCAAACTTCCAACCAAATGAATGCACCGTACCTGGCTTAACTTCCGGGCTCTTCTATTAAACCTTGGGCAAGTTCAACACACGATCGTCGTTCGATATCGAGCCTTCAGATCGATGGCTTGTATTAATTTCACTCAGCGTCTTGGTTCGATGGTTAATGCGCGAAGGCACACTTTAACCAATGGCTTCCAATACCGCTCAGGGACACGCATCACCAATTCCATGGAATCGCTCGCGACTCTTCCAATACTGCCTTTCGTATAATGGTGGTGCGGAGAATACCACTTCCAGCCTTTACTGTTCACCAAACCACGTTTACTGTTCACCGGTCATGGTTCCACTTCCTCCAGGTTCCGTCTTCGTCCTTTTACTCCGGTTTCCACCTGTTATATATGAAAAGGTTCTTTTCATTTATTTAATCTGACCCAGGGTTCGAGCCTCGGTTTGAACAGTCTATTCTTCTTTAGAGCACACTCAATCTAGGCACATATGATTAAACCACAACATCGACCAGAAGTCGATTTCTTCAACTAAATACAGAGCGAAATTTATCCCAAATTGTGGAGTACATATCTACAAATTATCACACCCTTTCCTTTCTGAATACACAGGCAGACTCGTAGCTTGATTTACACAGTCCATCTTCTACAAGAACTTAAGGGAATTTGACACAGGAATTTCACCAATAAATGCACAATTCTTCATAAACAAATATATGTATATATACAGGTGGTAGGTCTCAAACAAATTCTTACAATTTCACAACAGCCAGATATTCAACTCGGTGGCCATTATTCTCCTATTCTGTTATTGAAGAGGTTCTCTGCCTCTCTCTAGCTCCCAGGCTCCCTCTCCAGCCCTCTTCTGCCATTTAAGCAATGTTCCAACTCATCCCCAAGCATATTAAGTCTTTACCACAGGGTTTTAATCTTCAATCAAATTCTATGCCATACAAACTCAATTAATGAATAATTGCTCAATAATTCATCTGCAAACTGTATTACACTGCTTTTCAACTCCACTGCTCTGTCTCTAATTCCTTTGTTGCTTCTGCTGCCTCTGCTACCTCTCCGTCTCTTTTTCCTTATGGATAGTTTAGGTGTTGCTCCTGTCTTTACCTTTTCCGTCTCCTTTGCCATCATTGACAACATTTCCAATAGTCTCCCCCTTTGGCATTGATGGCAACATACTTCCTCTGCTTGCCTTTTAAAAACCCCTCCTTTTTTTTTTCTCCCCCTTTGACATCAATGGCAAAGGGTTGCTCATTTCCTGTTCTTATTTCTGCATTTCCTCTCTCTGAGTTATTCTTAGGCCATCTTCTGCTGACTTTGTACCATTCTGCTCCAGACTGATGTACAAGACTTGTTGAGAGAACACTTTGAGGATTATTGGACTTGAATATACACTGTAAATTGATACAATCCAAAGCACAGTATCCTTTTACTAGTATAAGGCTGAAAGTGAGGATAATGATCCTTCATAGAACACATTGTACCAGCTTTATTTAATCAGAGATGTATGATTGGATCAAGAATTAAAATACTGAGAAGGCTTCAAATATGCTTCTATCTCTGTCTGATGTAGTGAGTTAATATATTTTTGTTGAAGAAGATTGTAGATTGAATATGTCTCTTCCTGTAATATTCATTTGCAGTACCACACCTGTTCAATTATGATAATGATGCCAATATATCTTTTATTTCTATGGTACACCTTTCCTGCCTGTTGTTGATGACATGAACTAGGATGCTGACAAGGATATTACTTTTAAAGACTGAAAGGTCCTTGTTGCTGTTGTGAACAATGAATCAAACCAGAGTTTACAGCTTATTATAAGAATAGGCAATATCTTTCAATATTAGAGGCCAACTGACTTTCCTTCTTGTACAATGTGCTTTCAAAAAAAACCCTTCAATGCATTGGTCAGTTTCACTTATCAATTATGCAGTTTTATTTATGACATAATGGTATGTATGTCAATAATCAATCTCTCTTTAAAGGTGGATTACTAGTAAATCCTTTGTGCTGAAGTAGGATTTAGATGATTTAAATAAAAATTTTGAGCTTCAGATGGTAATCACAGTTAGTCCTTTACTCTTCAGATACTTTGACTGTTCTATCAAAATGAACTTCCACAAAAGCATAGTCAATATGTTTAATTGAAAACTCAGTTAACAAACTTCATCCAATTTATGAACAATCTTTAGATAGAGGCCTTGAAGATATATGTACTGACTTCAAGAAGGCATGCAGTTATATATATAGAAACAGAGACTTCTTTAATGTCTAATATAATTTTTCAAGTGTAAACAAAGCACTGATCTTTTAGCTCTATTATTGACCTTTTCATGCTGAATGCAGATAACCCTGGGAATATTACCTTGATGTAAACTTGCCATAGTCCTTTGATCCTGTGGACCTATATCATACTGCTGCTCCACTGATAATGCTTGATAATCTTTTGATAAGAATGATGCTCATACCTAACCATCAATTGATATTATTTTGATAAAATATGTAGAGAGTTCACTTTAGCTTGCACATTTACCCATAATTTAAGACTTCCTTCATAAATTCTTCTATTGAGCTTTCCATTGTTCACCTCAACAGTCATTAATATCCTCAATCTAATCTTTTCATCATTAACTATTTTCTTATTCTGTCATTCTGTTCAAACGTATGTCACTGCATTTTCCTTTGCTATGACAATTCCAGAATCATTGCTTCTTTATATTTATTTATATATACCACTTCAACTGTTCTGACATGATGATCTTCATAAGGACATCTTCAATTTCTATACTATGAGTCTTCATGGGCTGATTACTCGGAGATTTGTCACTTATTTGACTTCATTCCTCCAAGGAGACTTTTCATAGATCAATTATGTACTGACATCAAGATAGAAGACTCTTTTCTTACTTAATCTTCTTAATGTGATTCATTATTAATTCTAGTAGAATGATACACAATGTGATCAATACTTAATGTGCTGATGTCTTCCAAGCTTACATGTTCATAGCTGATGTTCTCTCTACCACCAAGGCTTCTTACTGTCTTCTCTTCTTTCATCAATTTGTCTGCTACTTAATACTTCAGATGATCTTCTTCCTCTATAGTCTTCTTTTAGAGAAATTTTCTTTCCCTTCCTAATCTTATAAATGTTTTCATTCCAAGGAGCTCTTCTCAGGCTACTTTCATGGGGTCTATATATGAACTGCTCTCCCCCTGGGATGTTGCTTCATATTTGTCACTAGATGGATTTGAGCTTTGTTTCCTAGAGCAGCTCCCCCTGAGACTATGAAGGATTCATTATGTTATTGAGGTAATAGGCTCCCCCTTTCTCTTTTCATTCCATACTTTATTGGGGTTCTTCATAATGTCTACACTTCTTTTAAATTCATAGTTTTGTTTGATTTTCTTTGATCCCATCATCTGTCTAGAGTTCTTTAATGTATATGGCAGATTGCATTCTTTTGCGTTGTGACCAAGTTTGAGGCATACATAACATCTTATTTGACCAATATGCATTTGAGCTGATGTATAATATTTTGTTTCTCTTCTTGGATATATTTTACAATCAACAATTTTATGTCCGAAATTATTGCATGCATAACAATAGCCATGGAAATGATTTGTGTACCTGGTGAAAGATTGTTCTTTCCATTTGCTTGCTTGAGGGATTCTTCTCTTTTGCTGCATCCTTTGTTAATTTGATTGGATTGGCTTTGTCTTGCAATATGTTGCACTATGTCCTTGTTTGTGGCAGGAAAAACATGTGCTATTTTTCATAGGAGGGAGGAACCTCCTTTGACATCTTCCAAATTTGTTCAATACATCCTTAGGAGCATATGCGCCTTCAACAATTGATTGTTTCATCTTCTCATTCTCTGTTCTTTCATTTTACTACATGATTCTATTTGTTTCTTTGCAACTCATGTTCTTGCTAGATTCTATTTTTGTAGGAATCTATTGAGTTGCTTTATTATATTTTATAGCCTTCACAAAGATAATTTTCTTGTTATCTTCTTCCCTGGGCTTACTAGTTTCTCCTTCATATCCTATCCCAGCCTTTATGAGAGGTTACCTTTGTGCATTTAGAATCTGATCCAACTGTTCAGAGCCTTTCATTAGAGGTGTATTCATTAATAGTTCTCTTTGGGTTTTTTCTAAGTTCTTTCTTAGGCTCACTACTTCTTCTTCCAATCTTTCACATTCCTGACTTTTCTCTCTC
The DNA here is from genome assembly GCA_034641835.2 of Pinus albicaulis. Lineage (NCBI taxonomy): Eukaryota > Viridiplantae > Streptophyta > Pinopsida > Pinales > Pinaceae > Pinus > Pinus albicaulis. Next base: position 1,168,646,044 of record CM076579.1, on the reverse strand, counting down.
ATTTGTTGCAGCAGAGTGTCTTCTACTTTATTTGCCTCTTCAATCTGTGTCTTCAGGAAAATAATTTCTTTTCTCTCTTCATATTCTTTCTCATCACATATTTGTACCAATCTCTTAAGGTCTTTGTTTTCATTCTTCAATTTTTCTATCTCAGTCAGAGCTGTGTCAAGTTTGGCTTTTTCTTCTGCTGCGATTTCTTCATGGCTCTTAATACCATTCACACTAGCAGGTACCTCATTTGATTGAACATCTTCCTTTTGACATGTTTTTTTCTTCTTCTTGATTCTCTTCTCCTTCTTGACAATGCAATCCTCGGTGTCTACTCCATGGATGAAATGCAATCTGTCCCAGATTTCTTTTGCAGAGTCTAGATCCATTATCAACTCAAGGTCCTTGTTATGAAGACTGTCATATATCACACATTTTGCCTTGGCATTCCTTTGTTGTTCTTTCACCGTGGGGGAGTCTGTGAAATAACCATCACATACAAGCTTCCATACTTCAGGTTCATAAGCCAATAATCCTGTTTTAACCTTATCTCTCCATTCAAGAAAGTTTGTTGTATTTAACACAGACACATTTTGATAGTCCATGACTTAACTAGATCTCCTTGAAGCTATTAAGCTTACACCAAAGGAACCTGCTCTGATACCAATTGTTGAACGCTTAGTTAAACTGAGAGGGGGGGGGGGGTGAATCAGTTTAACACATACATGGACTTTTAAAACTTTTCTCTTAAAACTTATTTACACCTTCACTTCATGATCAACTTAATATGTGAGCAATATTTATTAGTGAGCAGCAAGTATCAAACAGATTTGTTAATGTAACAACAATCTTAATATGTGAGCAAAAAGTATTAAGAAGATTAGATAAATCACATCAACACATGCACAAAGAGACACGATATAATTGGAAACCCATAAAGGGAGAAAATCACATCTTATTATTGTTGTGATGCAAACTCAAGCTCCAACTCCCTCTCACCATTGTTTTTCTGTAGGCACCAACCTACAGGAGGCTCCTACCTCAATTCTGCAAGCTACAACTTGCAAGGAAGCTCCAACTCCCATTAATTTTTTGTAGGCACCAACCTAGAGCAGGCTCCAACCTCAGTCAGCTACAACTGACATTTTATTAAGCTACAACTTGATGTGGAAGCACCAACTCCCATCTATTTTCTGCAGGCACCAACCTACAAGAGGCTCCTACCTCAGTCAGCTACAACTGACATCTATCAAGCTACAACTTGATAGGGAAGCTCCAACTTCCTTACTCTTTCAAAAGAGAAACACTTGTTGATTTACCTTGGATATCAGCTCTGTTCTGTTCCATCTGCTCTGCTGTTCATCTATTCTCATATCTTCCCTTTATCATCTCTGCATCTTCTCAGATTCTCTATCAGCTTCTCCTTCTTCTCTGCTTAGCTCCTCCTTCTTCTCTGCCTCACTGCTTCATTTCTGCATTCTCTTCTCTCACTCTCTCTTTCACTTATCACCCTCTTTTTTTTTCATATCAAAATGATATTACTTATAGAATTTCTTGATGAATGTTTGTTTTCCTCTAGGAATTCGAAATGGATGGTCATACCCCTTGGTCTTCTGCTTCCTCATTTCTTTATCCAACTCAATTTAAAATCATAATAATTTGTACAAAATTTCATGCTATAGTGGGATTTTGTCTTTTCCTTAGGATACTTGCCTTTGCATCACAAACAATAAAAATAATTACAACATTTACATTTTTCAGTTATATAACTCAATTTCACTTAGCTCCTTTTCAGTTATATAACTCAATTTCACTCAACTCCTTTTCTGGATTTTGGATTTACTGGCTTTGTCTTTTTTGCATTTGTTTAGTGATTGTTCTGTGTACCTTCATTTACTGTAATTGTGTGCACCTGTGAATCTATACCTATCAAACCTGTAATATCTGTGAATCTCTGTCAGACCCATACTTTTATCCATGTGTTTAATCACCTGTTCACTGTGCTTTTGTGCACCAACTGCATATATAACTGCTTCTCAGGTTTATTCTCAATTACATACACGTATGGACAATATATATTCAGAAAAGATAGTATAGTGACACTTGATGCAGCAGGGTTACCACAAAGCCGCGGTTCAACATCACAGTCCTGGTTTAGCTCAAGTTTTCCATCAGTTGTGTGTACAATTGCATTCAAGTTTCATGCCCAATTATATTCCAACCCGGCAATTTCACTCTACACTTATTCTACGCTGGCAAACTCAAACAAATAAGTCTGGTCATTTTAATGTCTCAATTCACCCTATGTTTTTAGAAAAAAAAATCATTTTAGTGATGAATAAACTTGCTAAAGGTGAAAATTATGAGAGGCAATTTTGCATGATCATATTTCATTATATCACTTCTCAAACCTACAGATGAAATTTGGAGAAAAAGGAAGATTTTGGAATTTTCTCCATTATCAAGTAGTATCGTAGCGTGCTCCAGGCTTGAAGGGAAAAAAACACTACGAAATTTCTGAAGATGTTTTTTCTCCTATAAAAACATTTTTTTTGAAGATCCAAGGAGGGAGGTTGTTGGTATTCACTCATTTTGACCTGAAAAAACATTTTTTCACCAGCAGAGGTGGCAAAAGGAGAAGACAAAGGACAAAAAAATCCTCGCTACTAAACTACGCTACAAAAATTTTAGTACTTGACTATTTTAGCTGTCAACTTCAAGTTTGATTTCAGACAAAATGAAAAATTATTTTGGAAATCGGAAAGATGTTTTTCTTCAGAACAGGTCCATATACAAAAATCTCTCTCTGTTTCTATAAAGCTATTAGGGTTTGGAAATTATACAGTCATCTTTGAAGCCTATTTTTCAGAGTTTTCAGTAACCAGATTTGTGAAAAAATTGTAAAAAATTGACTTGGGGGAGGTCTAGCTCAGCATCCACGTGGCATAATGACACATCAGCACTCTAGAACACTCAGAAAATTAGTTAGTTGTAGTTGATAAGGGTTATTAAAATTATTTTTTGAACTACTAATGAAAGAAGAGTCCTTTTTGTATTCAAACTCTACAAAACAAAAATATCCCTAGGAAGTTTCCAAGTGATGGAATCATGTTTGAAATAGGTCACTGAGGTGGGAATTTGAGGTGATTAAGGTGGAAAATCATTTGTATGAGTTCTAATTCTATAAATTAGAGGATTTTTAGAGTTAGAAAGGGTTATAGAATGCTTTGATACATCTACTATTGTAATTTATGATATCAGTAATAGACAGACAACAAGTTTATTTTATTTACTTGAGATTCTTGATGTGTTTCAATGGGTTTATGTGTCTCTTTTATATCTTTCTTCCAGTATTATTGATGCTAAATTACTTATAATTCGTATCATATATGCTCTAACTTCCTTTTAGCATTGAGTCACTGATTATTCTCATGTGTTAGTGTTGTTCTATCATTGAAACAAAAAAAGCCTCAGATTCCATAAGTAGGAATTCTAATCATTGATTTCCTTTTACTGACTCCATCAGCCCAATGGTAGTTGAATCTTCGTCATTTTTCACCTGAAATCATATACACTAAACCACTCACAAAGTGAGCCATCTACTTTAAGACCTAATTGAGAAAATCATTTGATAATTTGAGCGAGCCCTCTCAAGCTGAAGAGGCGAATTCTCACTCAAAAGTGGTTTGAAATAGTTACTCCAAGTTGACCACTGAAGCAGCCCAACATGAAAAAATTTGGTGATAAAATATTCTACTAGAGAAAAAATGATTAAATCCAAAACATAGACAAGAAGGACAAGGAGTCGATTGCTCACGAAGGGGTTTGACGGATAAATATTTCATTCGGTGATGATCTTTGTCTTGATAATCAAAATCAAAAAATTTAAATATGTGTACATAAGTGCAAGATATACGTTCCAACCCTAGATTTAATACAAGAGACTTGCATGAAGAAGAATTAACTCAATAGGATTAAAGTATCTGATCAGAGACTCTATCTTGAGGATTAAGATAATTCACTTGAAAACATAGGAAATCCTTCAAGAGTGAGCTTACATCCAGGGAGACAATGCTGATAAAAGAATTATGTGAGAAAATATGGATCTGAACTAGTTCAAAGATCTCATAAAAATTGCGAGAACCTGACATAACCATAAATGGGAGCTGAAGTGCCTTGACTTCCTGACGAGTCCTTGAAATTTCAAGTGTTGAATGAGTAAATTTTGAGTGTATGGTTAGATTTTAATTTTTTTGAAGAAAATTATTTCCAACTATTTTAGCAAGGTCATTATGAACCAAGTGGCAGTTGTTTGAATCAAAAATTTCATTGGATGTGTTAATATGACCTAATATATTACCAAAACTAAAAGAAATGTGTTTAGTGATTACTGCATCATCTTCTTCATCATGGGTATCCTTACTACCTTATGTGGACTTGAGATCTAACACTATAAAGAAAATACCCTCTACCGGATGTTTTTGAAGAACCCCTTACAAAAATACCCTGACATCCGTTTCTAGTGGAAGTTACTAGAGGAGGTTGGCAGACGGAGGTTTGTGCAGATGTTTTTCGTCTGGTGTGCTTATAATAGTAAATCACACCTATGTTCTCAACAAGAGAAAGAATTGGTGCACAAAAAAAATTGGCAGCCCGGACACTGTGTGCTCTGTACACACCCGCCCGGTGTGTCATATTACTGTAGCACACTGGTGCTTTACAACTCTTCCGCACCGGTGCATCATAAAAAATCATGCCAAAACTGAAACGGCCTACTGTGGTATTAAGAAACTGCACTGGGGCACCGATAAAAACCCCGCAGATCAAAAAAGGGTTAAATAAAAAAATAAATTATGACCAGAAAACCATATTATTCACTTTTCTCAGTGATCCAGAGCTCTCAAGCACCGATGCAATTTATCCTTGTCTGATCCGCCCTGACATCGGTTCTCCTATTGTACCCATTGCATGCACTACTACTGTGCATTTCCCACCAATCTCCAGCTTGAAATTTGCAAAATGGTGGGAAAATTTTCTTTTGCAAATTCTACATCCAATATGCCTCCTCGACAGCCAAATTTACAGGTAATTTTTCTTTTTTTTCCATAATTAAGCCTTTTAGCAGATTAGAATTTCCAATAACCTTAAAATTAACCATTTAAAAGAAAAACAAAATTGTCGCGTGGTCTCGGTTCACGACTTTTCCTGTAAATTTACAAGACGGTATCGATAGATGCACCGTGTTATTTTAAATTTTTTAAAAAGGAGCGATGAAGTTTTTTACCTGATCATATTGTTGACAATGTGGAATAGTGTCAACATGGTGTGTTGACGAAAATATACGCCTGAGGGCAGGTAATTTTGTCAGCGCACCACACTCCACATTTAGACAAGGTCAATGGTATGGCCTGATAAACCAGTGCTAACGGTATACGCACCAATTCCAGGGAAGTACTGAAGGTGCACCGTGTTATTTTAAATTTTTTAAAAGTGCGGTGCGGTCGGTTACCCAGTCGCACCGTTGACCTAGTGGAATAGTGGTAATGCGGTGTGTTGATAAAATATCCTCCCTAGGATGGGTATTTTTATCAGCGCACTGATTTGTGTTTTTTGACAGGACCAAAGGTGCGACCTGGTAAAAGACCGCATCATTGGCTATGTAATGATGGCAGGAGGTCGGTCCGTTGAATTAGACATATGCCCCGAGGTGTAGAGTTTAGTCAGCGAAACGCATTCTTGACACTGTACATAGTCAATGGTGTGCTAAAAATTTTCTAGAGCACCACCGCTAGTGTGTTGCATATTATTAGGTGCACCGTCGCCGGTGCTCTCCATAAAAAGACGCATCGGTATTGGTGCATAACTGTTTTTTTGTGCACTGACTATTTTTTTTTTCCAAAAAAAATTATATATGTAAATTTCTAAATACATGTCTCATTTAATAAAAAAATTGTATTTAATATGTCAATCATTCAGAGACATGAAAGGAGAGAAGAGGGGGAACAACAACAATAACAACAACAGGTAGAGAAGTATAACATGGTTCTCTTATGGGAGGCATGAGAGAGAGAGAGAGAGAGAGAGAGAGATGCATACCCTCACCCTATTACAACAACTACCCAGGGCCTCCTAAGGTTGGTAGGCCTCCTCAAGTTCTATGAGGAGAATACTTCCCTAAAGGGCCATGGTTTGTTTTTGACACATCTTATCCAAAGGCGGAATGCCCACCAATAGGCTTTCTAGGTTGGTCGTAACCACTAGTACATGCCCACTGAGGAGGATATATATTTCATTATAGGGCTATCGAGGAGAGGGGTGAGTTTTCCCTCGTTCCCAAAGGTTCCAGCTGGCTATGTAGCAGGGAGTTAGTTAGTGTATTCCTAGAGATACATTGGAGCATCAGTACTGTGTCCTTCAAATTTTCAGTTCGTTGGAGGTTAGTTACATATTGATGCATTTTATAGTGAGGAGGTGCAGTGCTTCTCACTTCTCATTTCGACCATTTCACACAACACCAGTGACAGGCAACAAATTAGTTCCTTCCTTCTATATTATGTTTATTCTTTAGTATAGGAGCCACGACTTGTCAGGTGGTCTACCATTTTTTTGTGGCAGTTCTGTACAGCTTTAGATAGATGTCGTTCTCATGCACAAGGGAGGCTCAACTTCCCCTTTGCTTCAGATCTTTTTTTTTTTGGTTTTTGAGAGGTTTCCAGAGACGAGGCTTACTTTTTTTTGACAGCCTCATAGGCCGATGTTCGAGGCACAGATGCACATGTGGGGGTAGATGATGCCCAAGAGGGGCAAGATTGTGTTTTCAGTGAGGATATTGAATGATGCACTGGAGTTGCTAGCTATCCTTGATGAGCATCCTTTCATTATGGTCCCTTATCCTTATGCGGGTTTGGATTGGCGAGGGTGTGCCAACATCCTCTTCAGAAATGATGAGTTGTCGAATGATAGAGGTAATATTACTGTTTTATTTAAATTTATTCTAACATTTTCTTTACTTGTTTTCATTAAATTGTGTAATGAAATTGTGTAATTATTGTTGTGTACTTGTATATTTTTTTTATACATTGGGTATTTTGATGGCGAGGACATGTTTTCACCACCACATGATCCAGATGTGGAGTACCCTAATGACGATCATGGCCAGCTTGATAGTAGATACAAGATGGAGTTGTGTGATCAACTCACTGCATTAATTGTTGAGGCGGGCATCGGACTCGCTCATATGAGAGAGATAATGGTCGATGGTAGGCTTTTACAGATGTGGACAGGCATGCCATGTGACATGTACAGAATGATGTGGCATGTCGTAGGAGCTATGACCTTGTTTACGTAGCTAAGGAGTATTGTTGCATGTTATAGGCATGGTTGAGATGTAGCACATGATCGACAGTCTGCGAGTAGTGACTCATCATCTCATGATCGTTCACCTCAAGTTGCACCAAATGAGCAGCCTCCACTAGCATCTAGCAACAGTGATCATGGAGATGAGGTTGGACCATCGGCCACGTCTAGTCACCAACCTATAGCATCCAGTAGTACTCATGATCATGAGTAGGCTGGAGCATCAACCGTCGAGGTTGCACCATTGACTAAGCAGGCCTCGACTAGTACTACTATATTTGATGTTGTACCACCAGCTGATCCATGACATTTATATTAAATTTATATATTTTTGACATTATATATGTATATATATATATATATGGTCCATGTATTTTATGTTCATGTTGCATTTGTATTTAATATACATGTTGGTGATCATCATGATGTGTATATTGTTAGGTCATGTTAGATATGTTCATTTAATGTGCATCTTGCAAATAGATGTATATGTGATAGCATGAGTTATTTGACATGAGATGTATATTTGATGTTTGTGTTGTGATGATGCTAATATATAATGTTAATTGTGTTTTGTTAGATGATAATGATCACGATGATGTTAGCGATTTTGAATTTGTTTTTCAGTCAAATATGATGTTTTTACGATGGTTATCATGAATGTGATGTTTATTGATTTATTTAATATTAAATGATCATGATATTGTAAAATTGTAATATTTGTAATTGTAATTGTATGTAAAATACTAAAATTGTAGGTGTAATTTTAATTGTAATTGTATGTGAAATTGTAAAATTCTAATTCTAATTCTAATTCTAATTGTATGTAAAATATTTGTAAAATTTTAATTGTGTTAATGTGAAATGATTTTATTAAAAATTTTAAATTTGTAAATTTGTAAAATTTTAAATAACTGTAAAATAATAAATCCAAAATAATATGAATTATTGTAACGTAATAAAGTTTAGAAAATAATGCAAATGAATTCATGTAATTTAGAATTATCATTATTTTATTATGATCTTAGATACAAAAAAAAAAAAACTAATTTATACAATACGCCATTTTTTTTGAGATCAACATAATTGCAAATTATCAAGTGAATATTGATTTTAACATTAACACAATGAAAATTACCAATTAATTCAAAATACTTATTATAGTGTTTCAAAAACCCCATCTTAAAAAGTATAAATATTGATGAAATAACACATGTACCATATCACTCGGTTCTCATGATCACCCTCATTATCTTCCAGCTCGCATGGCATGATAACACTATTGTTCTCAGAAATATGTTTTGATCTAGGGTCATGTGTCAATACGAACCACCAATACTTATCCAACACATATGGGTAAAAAAACACCTGGTTGCAGTGTTTGGGGAAAAAATAGGGCTCCTTAGTTTCATCCCACATCATTCTAGAGTTGATACATATTAGTCTACTATCACGATCTTCCTTTACATTATTCCGATCGAAGGTGTCCCACCACTTGCACCTAAAAATAACACATTGGAAAGAAGAGAAATCCACTTCAATGATCTTTTGTATCTTTCCAACGTAACCTAACGTCCCTCGTACTAGTTTTTTATCACGGTGCCTAGATCGACTAGATTGATCGAACATGACTTCCACTCCACAGTGTGAAAATGGTATCCATATGCCCACATAGATGGGAACAAATGCACCTATTATAAAAGAGTTAAAAAAATCACAGTGTCATGTGTCTTATAATAACCCAACAATTAAAATATGAAATACGGATGTCTTATAAGTTTAAAATTTACATATAAATTAAAAATATTATTACCGAGTTGTTGCACCCAATCCCTACATTTAGAGCATCCTTTTCAACACGTTAGCAACGACCAGTTACACCGTTTTTCTCTCTGACTTGGTCAGCAACCGAACTATTGGGGCATATTTTTGGCATATTTTCTTTTAAATGATCGGGATAAGGCACACTTCTACCATTCAATTGTCTGAATTCTTTCCTATCACTATCCCATTTCATTCTCTTTTGTGTGTACAATGCGACCCGCAGTTGTGTCACTTCAAAATTGTAAAGAATGAATTTATTGATTGCTTCAATTTCTACATTCGCTGATGAAATCAAACCATCATTATATAGTACTTAGAGATCAAAATATAAACTATATCAAAGTTCAACATGAATATTAAATTTTTGTAATTTTGAAAAAGTATAAGTCGCTTACTCTTTATCAAGCGCTTTTTTCCACTCGTTTGGAGAAACTCCCCTTCTCCTTCGTCTTCATCCCTTTCATCATCCCAAATCACTACACCTGGTCTGTTTTTGATCTTCTTGATGTACTCATTGGCATAATAGAAAGACTCATACGATATGTACCCCTCTCCCACAGACCCCTCGATTTTCGCCCTTTGTCAATCAAAACCTTTAAATTTTTTCATGTACCTCTCTAAGGAGAACATCCAATGACAAGAAAACACCCCAACTAATTCAACCTCATCTACTAGGTGGATTAGAAGATGAACCTGTATGTTCATGAAGCTCATCAACAGTTCCTTCTAAAACATACAAAAAATCTCAACTATCTCTTGACGCCACTATGGAATGCTAGCCACATGAATCTCCTTTGACGTGATCCAACATACAAATGCAGATAAGTTAGATTGGCACATTCTAGGTCTTGAGGGAATTCATGTTTCACACACCCACGCACGAACAAAGGATAATAACACTGTAAAGTTATAAACACGTGCAATAATATACAAAATTATTTATGTTTTATGATCCCCGCATGGCATAAAATTTATTAATATAAAAACTAATAAAATCATGCTTTTGACATTATACGTACTCTTAGAAGATTCAAATGGTCATGAGATTTCAACCCCGACAAATGGTCATCCACGATGAAGCAATGCCATAGTGAAGACCCGTATGAAGTCGGCACCCTCACACCCATTATAACTTCCTTTGCCAAAAAAATATCATTCTTTTAAAAATCCATGGGACATCACCTTCTTTGAAAAACCATAAATTAGAGGGACCAGCGCCTGCCTCTGATCACGTACTTTATAATCGTCTTGGCCAATGTTTCTTTTTATTTTTTGAAGTAATAATATCTTTCTTAACAGCCAATGTGTCACTTTGTTTCGATGATATTTTCCTCCATAAAGAAGATGAAACATTTTTAAATATATGCATGGGATATAATAAGTGGGTAATCTTAAGATTCTCCCAATATGGGAGGTTATAAAAGATAGATTTCCTTTTCATCCCAATGGGAAATTTCTCAACATAGGTGTCAAAGAATTATGTATCATCGAACATAGGCTCCCCATTTGAATCAAACATTTCTATGAACTCCTTCTCCTTCTCTCTCTCATATGCTCTAAGCCATTCAGCTGGTGTCGTTATTGGAGGCCTTTGGGTTCTCTCTCCTTTACCATTGAAAGCAAATGCTCCTCTTCTGCAAGGGTTTTCTTCTAGGAGGAATACCCTGGAGCAATCATACACTAGATTTCGTAGATCCTTCAACCATCTAGCTTTTAGAGAAGGTACACAACATTTACATCCAAAATACCCTTTTGTTACAAGACCTGAGAGATTATTGTACACAATTATTATGCATGGCACGTTAAAGAATATCATGAAGATCAAAACAAATATTAAAACAAATTAAATAACTAATATTTGAAAGAATATTGTTACGTATATAAAAAAATCAATAAATTAAACATGTAATTTACCAGAGGAAACTCCTAAGCCTGGATAATCATGTGTCCTGTAAGAACATATTCCATAAAATGTAAAACTCCTCTCTACTGTGATGGGTATTCATACAACGTATACATTTATCCCATCCCATAATTCCTTCAATTCATCTACCAGTGGTTGTAAGTAGACAACCATATTCTTCACTTGTCTTCTACCAGAGACTATGAGAGTCAACATAAGATGTTCATTCTTCACAAGCAACTATGGCGGGATATTGTTATTTCTCACTATTACAAGCCAAATAGAATAGTTGGTGTTCTGGAGGAAATATGGGTTGAGGCCACCCATGGCTATGCTGAGTGATAGACTTCGTACTTCATCCTTGAATTTTTCGGGCCATATATCCTCTATATGCTTCATGGCTATTGAATCAGTTTGGATTCGCATAACTCCCAACTGACTTATGTGTGAGGCATGCCATCCCTACAACATAGCTAATTCTTTACAACAAAAGAGCCTTTTAATCCTAGTGATTATAGGCATTTTCCTGAATATCTTAAAAGGAGGACCAGTATGTGATTTAACCTTTTTTTTATTTATCATACCTGTCATGCCCACATTTAGAACACATATCTTTGTCTGCATATTCTCCTCTATATAGAATACAATCATTTGGACATGCATGATATGATATGTACTCAACACCCAACATTTTCAACAATTTTGTTGCCTCTTCGCAGCTACCAGGCAAGACATTATCACTTGGAAGAAGACTATCTTTGAATAACCTATAGTTGGTGATCATGGAAAAATATATTAATAAATGTACATTAATGTCAATAAGATTATTAACGTTCATAAAATTTACCATTTGTAATGTTCATTACAGTGTATTGATTATATTTCAAGTTTATATAAGATAAAATTTTCTTTCAAGTTGTACTGTAACATCATTTTCCCCAACTAGGTAGACTTTGACTCACCGCTAGGTCCAAAGAGAGGGGTGGTGGAAGCAAATTTAAGGCTTTCGAAAAAGCTGTCAGCAATATGAGCATCATCCCCTAGATGATCATCATTTTGGAATGCATATAACAACATTGTCTCCATGGCAATCATAAACCTTAAGTAATCATCCATACCAACCTCTATTTGATTGCCTCCACTTCCATCTTGTGAAGAACTAATATTGATGTAGTCATTCCTAATTGGTGAATATGGACGTAGCAGGAATTGAATCAGTGGTTGATTCAACAATTCTTGGTATCGTTCCTCTATGATTTTTTCTCTTAATTCAGTCTTCTCTCAATTTGACATTATCGTGGGGTGCAATGGAAGATGGTAGGTATGTCGCTCATCATCACTAGAATCCTAATAATTTAAAAAAATATTTGAACATGATTAGTACAAAATATATGATATCAATTAGTAACCACGTTGACAATATTGCATGATTATAAATTGGTTTGACATTAAAATAATTACATTAATCAATATACCAAACAATTATAATTATTACCATCATTGTCCCAATATTGCGGCTAGAAGATGCAATATTGTTACAATTGGCAGGGTGAAGCGGCTGTCCATTTTCATCAACCAAATGCGCCTTACAGTATGCAGCTCCTGATAAGAGCTTCCGACATTTTAGAGCTGTTTGAATATTTTGTGCATCACAACTCGATGCTGAATCTACATTATGAACCTGTAAATCTGTATACATTATAAATTTAATTAAGCTATGCATGATTAACATAGATAAAAAACATAAATTCAATTAGATAATGAAAATATAAATAAAATCTAAAGTAAATATTACGTCTCGAGATGGATAGGGAGAAATCTGCGATGGACTTTGAGAAATATTATGGAACGAGCTGGATTTTGAAGAATTGTCCATTCGATATAATTATAATATTTTATCCCTGCATTTCAAAAAAATTAACAATAAAGTTTGGTGCACACACCTAAAATTAATTACGATGCCTTAAAATTGGATTTTTTGTTATCGGTGTCGTTTTATAAACGAGTGTCATTCTATAAACAGACACACCGGTGTTGTTTTATAAAACGATGTACCGCTGCAATTCTATTACGTGACACATCGATGAGGAATAACTGCAAATTAAAAAAGCGCAAATATATTTTCTTTCAGTGAAAAAAAAAAGAGGTAAATTGAGAAATGGGCAGCAAAGTATTTTCGAAAATCTAATTTCGTAAAACATTTCTTTAAATACTAAGCACTTTTCATTATTTCTCTAGTTTTTGAAAAAAATCAGCTAGAGATTTGCAGGAGACATACCTGGAGAAAACAGAGCACGAGAGCACTATGGAGCAGGGAAATGCGTTTGAATAGAAGTATTCAGACAATCAGAATTCCAAACATATGGTTATTCAAACCCTGTAGCATATAATTTCAAATGATCTTGTGATTAAAGTTTATTTTATTTTTTTTACTTTTTCTATAGTTCTTTTTACGCGGTAAAATAAAAAAAATCAAAGTTTATGACCTTTTTTTACTTTTTTTCTGCGGTTTTTTAAAAGTTTTTAGCAGATTTCAGAAACAGAATTAAAAAAAACTTCCATTTTTGGAAACAAACCCTAGATTCTTTTGTTTCTGCCCTTTCTTCTCCCTCTTTCTATGATTTCAGAATTAGGGCTTTTCAATTTAGATTATAGGGTTTGTATTGCTAAATATAGGTGTAAGACATTCAACCCACGGGATGACTTGCATAGTCAGATCCCAATCCATGTCCGCCCTTCCGTGAAATTAAAAATAACTGATTTTTTTCATCAGTGTGCCCGGCGTAACCTAGTGCACCGATGTCATTTTATAAACATACACACGAGTGCAGTTCTATTACATGATGCACCAGTGGTGAATAACCGCAAATAAAAAAAGCACAAATCAATTTTCTTTAAGTGAAAAAAAAAGTGGTAAATTGAAAAATGGGTGGAAAAATATTTTTCGAAAATCTAATTTCATAAAAAAATTCTTTAAATAATAAGCACTTTTCATTATTTCACTATTTTTGCAAAAAGATTCAACAAGATATTTGTAGGAGACATACCTGGAGAAAACAGAGCACGAGAGCACTGTGGAGTACGGAAATATGTTCGAACAAAAGTATTTTGACAATAAGAATTCAAAACCTCTGGTGATTCAAACCCTATAGCATAGAATTTCAAATGATCACGTGATTAAATTTTATTTTATTTTTACTTTTTCTGCAGTTTTTTTACGGAGTAAAAAGAAAAAACATAAAATTTTATTATTTTTTTTACTTTCTCTACCTTTTTTTTTACTTTTCGGTAGTTTTCGAAAACAAAATAAAAAACAAAATCCATTTTTAGAAACAAACCCTAGATTCTTTTGGTTTCTGCCCTTTCTTGTCCCTGTTTCTATGATTTCATAATTAGGGCTTTTAGATTTAGATTTATAGGGTTTGTATTGCTAAATATAGGCATAATTCATCCAACCCATGGGACAACTTGCAAGTCGGATCCCAATCCATGTCAGCCCTTCCATGAAATTAAAAAAAAAGCGGAATTATTTTCATCGGTGCACTCGGCGTAACCTAGCGCATCGGTGTGCTAGATTATCTGAGTGCACCGCGAAAGTACTGTGATAAAAAATTTAAAAAAATATATATTTTTATATCAATACGCTATATGTAAAATATGACACCGGTGTGCTACTTCATTACGGCGCACCGCGAACGTGTTGTTTCGCACACAAAAAAAATATCCATTTTAGAAACAAACCCTATATTCTTTTTGTTTATGCGCTTTCTTCTTCCTCTTTCTATGATTTTAGAATAAGGGATCTTCAATTTAGATTTATAGGGTTTGTATTGTTAAATATAGGCCTAAGACATCCAACCCATGGGACAACTTTCATAGTCGGATTCCAATCCATGTCTGCCCTTGCGTGAATTTAAAAAAAATAGATTTTTTTTTTCATCGGTGCGCCCGACGTAACCTAGCGCACCGGTGTGCTATATTATCACAGTGCACTATGCAAGTACTGTGAGAAAAAACAAAAAAACAAAATATTTTTTTCTTAGTGCGCCATATGAAAAATATGCCGCCGGTGCACTACTTCATTATGGTGCACCGCTAACGTCTTCTTTCACAAAAAAAAAAAATCCATTTTAGAAATAAGCCCTACATTCTTTTTGTTTCTACCATTTCTTATCCCTCTTTCCCTGATTTCACAATTAGGCCTTTTCATTCTAGATTTGTAGTGTTTGTATTGCTAAATATAGGCCTAAGACATCCGACTGACGGGATGAATTGCATAGTCGGATCCCAATCCATGTCGGCCCTTGTGTAAATTAAAAAAAAATAGATTCTTTTTTTCATCGGTGTGCCCTGCGTAACCTAGCACATCAGTGCACTGTATTGTACAAGCATAGCGCAAAAGTACTGTGATAAAAAATTAAAAAAAAAAAAATTATCAGTGCACCATATGTAAAATATCGCACCAGTTTATGCTACAAAAACTAAAACTCGATGGTTTTTATTATTTTCTCTGTGTTAATCGGTGCGGCTGTTAACATGTAATGCATCGATGCTCCTTTTTGACATTGAGCACATACGGTCTATTATATGGTTCGTGTAATGCATTTATAACACATCCACACACCGACATCGGTGAGTACAGAATAAATGTTGCACCGGTTTCTTGAGAATTTTTTTTACCTGAAAAGTTGACAATTTATTTATAGATATATTAGTGAATGATATGGTACAGGTTTCATATTGATAAAGAAATGACTGACAAGAGATCAAGTAACAAAAATACTGATAACACATCAAGAAAAGCAAAAAAGGCAAGTTCTTTGTAAATTCTTTACAAATATTTTTTTTTCGAACTATATGTAAGTTTAAATAATATGTATTGTTTACTATGTATCATGCAAAGCCACAAAATGACAAAGCTCGATAAGGTTATTTCTGATCTAGGACTAGAAGAGCGTAAAATCTTGATGGGAAAGTTGCAAACGGATGAATCAGGTGAATGAAAAATTACTATCGATCTAATATGAGTTTATTTTTTTTAATTTTCATTAATAATATACTTAAAATTATTAGATAACACGTGTCAAACAATCTATTAATTCACATCTATTTAATGTTCTACAACGATCAACAACTCATAAAATGAATGTTTTTTTTTTCTCGTTTAGACTAATCCTAATTTTTCCATTTTTTTCTCCTCCCATGCCATCCACGGGTTTCGAACCGGTGACCTTACGAAACGGAGTGCCTTAACAGTGCACTCCATCACCGACTGTTCTACACCACGTGGGCTAACTCATAAAATGAATGTTGTTCTAAGAAAAGAGAAAAATAGAACATGAAAATGAAAATGAATTTTTCATTAGCTCATTTGGAGTGGCGTTGGAGGTTAACGAAAGGGGGAAAAACTTTTACAAAAGTTTGAGGGATCTAGTGGAATGAATGTATAGACGTTCTTTCCACTTACAATACAAAAACCAATCCAGTGATTCCAAGAACCAAATTTTATCTAAACTGCAGGAAGAGTTTCCATAGATTTGTTCAATGAGACAGGTTAGACTTCTAATAGCAAAAACGTACAAAAAAAAAATAAGGAATGAAAAAGTAGTATTCCTTTAAATGCTTGTCTAGAATTATTTACAAATATCACTTTTGGTATATTTACTTTTAATATATCAATATAAAAATTAAATAGTTTATTGTGATGTTACATTTTCAAGAAGATTATGAAAATCTCAAAAGATGAATGAGCTAATATCAGAAATATGTTAGGAGGAATGTCCAAAAAGGTGTACAAGGAGATTGTCAAAGAAATGGAAAAAATTGCATCGCAGGAGGAGCCATCTCAACAACAACGTGCTTCAAATGTAATATGTAAGAATTGAATTTTTCGATCATTAGGTACAATAAATAAAACATTTAGCATTAAATATTAATTTTCAAGTATTTTCTTGTAGAGAATAAAAGAAAATGGAACCCATTCAACACATAAAACAACACGACAAGGAAGAAAAGGGTTGATATCTAAGTTTGTTAGTAATTGTTATTTCCTTATAATAACTTAACTAGATTTCATTTTTATTTTATTTTTTAAGTTGTTTTACAACAATCATCATTGAATTTATTCAAATAGGTGCTCACAGACAAAGAAGAACCATCAGAGGAATTCATTGAAATTGGGTTAAATATGGGTTGTGAGCATATGTTGGCATATCATAAATTAATTGTGGAATTTGTAAGTGTCTATTGATCTTGTTTTACTTAGTTCCCTCTATAATTAATGGAACAAAAAAATATTTTATATTAAATATATGCTTTTTTATGGGGTATAAAACTTCCACGAAACAAAGTATGGTACTGGGCCAACAGATGAAATCTTGAAAGATGGCATGTTACATGGTTTTGAAAGAATGTGTATAGTTTATGAGTCAATTATTGGAATGGTACATCATTTATTTTTGATTTACATTGATTTATATTATTTAATATTGAAATTTTCATTATTCTCACCAATGTATGTACACCCATTATAGTTTAATTTTATGTTTGTAGATGGAAGGTGAAGAAGAAGAAAACAATCAACACAGTGAACAAAACATTCTTGAAAATAACCTGTCATGGAAGTAGCTCTAACAATGACAACAATTCAAGAAAAGAATGATGATCACTATGTTTGGATATCAAAGCAAGACGTTGTATTTTTTGAAATATTATCTTGTGAAATCAGACATTTTGTTTAATGTAATGGACATAGTGTCCCAATTGAAAGGAAAAGGGATACCTATAATTGTCCCATTTTGTATGACAAAGACTGTCTTATATATATATATATATATATATATAATAGGTTTTAATTTATTCTATTGCATTCTCCATTGTTTCTATTGCGTTCTCCATTGTCATTCTCAAATAAACTAATAAAAATTTAATTCATATCCATATTGTTATAAGATATATATGTGTCGACTTTTGATGAATAATGAACTTTAAAAAATCACAATAATTATGATATGATATAAAAAATTAATTCAAAAATCACATTCAACTGCATTAATAAAAATTTAATTAATATGAATACTGCAATAAGATGTGTCGAATTTTGATGAATAATGAATTTAAAACAATCACAATAATTGCACTGTCACAGGTTGATGTTTCTAAAAAGCACAAAATGAAAACCGGTGTGTGTCAGTTATTGTACATCAGTTCGTTTGTATTCTGAAGCACACCAGTGGGTTTATACGACCTATGGGCACCACACAAATACCAAAAAAAATTAAAAATATCGATGCGTTTGTGCGGTATTGCACACTGGTGCGTTTATCTGGAATTATGCACCGGTGCATTTGGACGACCTCTGGGCACCACACAAATACCGATACAAATTATAAATCTCGGTGTGTATGTGTGATAATGCGAACCGGTGTGTTCATGTGTCTCTACGTACTGGTGCATTTGTACGATCTATGGGCACTGCACAAATACCAATACCAATTATAAATCTCAGTGCATTTGTGTGATACTGTGCACCGGTGCATTTTTATAAGTATACACACCTGTGCGTTGAGACGGCCTATGGGCACCACACAAATCCCAAGATCAATTATAATGGCCTCATGCATTGTATCACCAACACTGTGCCCAGTGCAGTTTTATACCTTGACGACCTAATACATTCTCCTTTGGCTGGACCAGGCAACCTTCTAGATGTAAAGACCGGTGCATTCAAGCCCGAGCAGCGCACCGGTGCGTTCAAACCCGAGTAGCACATCGATGAAAAAAACATCCATAATAATGTCCGGCCACCCTTTTTTTTATTGGTGTTGAATTTCCGTTAAAAGCTCTGCCAAAACCTTCGTAACCATAAATAGATGTTGTAGCAAATGCTTTTTTGACAATTTTGGCCAATTTTGTAGCACTAACGACCGCCTTTATAACCTTCGCTAGAGGGTCTTTTCCTTGTAGTATAATTCACCAGAATTTGAATTTGAATAATATGATATATCAGTTGATTTATTACACACATCTCGATGCAAGGGATGGTGAGCTAAGGAAGAAAATCCCATGAGAAAATATTCTATGGTAAAATCAGAATTTAGACCAAAGCTTTGCACATCCAAATATTATTGAGAAACCAAGATATTGGAAAAATTACCTGGGAAATCATTACCTTTTATATCATTGGAGTCATTGTCTTCATGGTGATGGTTTACCAAAGGTCCATTTTGGTTGAGGAATTTCATCTCACTTGACGGATTATAGAGATCATGAGATTCTTGATTAGTCATGAATGTAGAAGAATCATATAGAGGAATTAAAAAAAGAGAAGACATATTAAGTGTCTTCATCATTTTTCTCCTCTACCTGTGAAATGTGACCAACTTGTACCAGATTACCATTTGAACTAGCATATTGAAAATCAAGAGTACCTAGAGAAATTACTAGTGGAGAAAATTGATTAATTTAATCAAGATACAAAGGGTTATGACATATATATGATAGAGGATGAAAGGTATCCCTTGAAGAAACATTACTTTCAATTAGACCAGATTCAAGGTTTAAATAATGCATTTTAATGTAACCTTCATAAATTAGGGGATTAACCTTCAAACTAGGATCCATGGATTTATTACAACATTCAAAGATTTACTAGATGAGATCTTGAACATGGGAAGGAAATGCAGGAGGGATAAGTGGATCAACGATTTGATTCTTATATTTCCCAATGTCAACATTGATATGAGGGATCATTTTTTCTAGTAATAAGAAATGAGGAGGATAAGAGACAAAAGAAGTGGTAGTTTCCTCCATTGAGATTGGAGGTGCCTCATGATCGATATAAGTTGGAAGATAAAAATAATCCAGGGATTTCAATTCAAATTTTCATAAGGAAAATAAAACCAAACGGTTGAACTTTTCATCCATGGAATCCCAATTCACATATTCATTAGAAAAATCATAACAAATATGAAGAAAGCAATCAAGAAAATCCTCTAACTATTCATGAAATCTCATTATAAGAAAATTAATCATTTTATATACATCTTGATAATTTTACCTGTTAAAATCTTGATGTAGCACTTTAAAAAGTTGTTCGAATGAATGAATAGAAGCATATGGTAAGGTATGATACCATTGCTTAGTAAGACATTCAAAAGTGAGGATGAATAATATACAAGTGACATATTCACATTTCACTTTATTAAATAAAATAAAAACTTAAGAAATAAAAGTGTATGCTCAGTTATGGATGTTTCACCCTCACCACTAAACTTCAAATGTGACAAGTCATGAATTTAATCCACGAGCATTGTAAGATTTCCAATTTTAGAAAAACAATAAGGATTATGAGTTGGGAAGAATACATTTAAGATAAAAGATTCAGAACAGACTTCATGGGCTACAATTTTCATCTAGCCCTCCTTCTAGCACAAGAATTTTGACACTGCTGGAAACCACCAACATATAGTGGGTCTCCCCGATATGAATTCCTAGCCAGACCTCACACCATTTTGGATAGGATCCCCATCCAGAATAAAATCCCAACCACCATTTACACTTAGATATTTTCCTTGGCTACAATTAATACATAAGAGAGAATACATATACTTTGAGATAAACAAGTAAGTAGACCTTGTGAAACATACAATTTCAATGTATACAAGGTTGTTCCACGGATGGGGTAGAAAGAGTGAACCTTAAAGAGAAAGGTAGTAATACCATTCTAGTAAAGACACATGGGAGCATAGAAATAAATGTTAGTTAATTTGCAAAATAGTTCAAAAAGTAACAATGATCATGAATACAAGGAACAATGCACATTCAAAAATATCGATACCAAATCCAACAAAATAACTCATTTTCTTTACTATGTATTAACACAAAAATAAACATCCATGACACATGCATGAAAGTGAGCCGACTCTGAGATCTTCAAATATTAAGTGAAATTTCTTAGATACACAATTAAAATGATGAATCACTAGCCCCAATAGTGGAACATTGAGCCACTACTTGCTCCTCCGAACGATGATATGACTCTCCTATTTTAAGCTAGAGATTCCAAGGTGAAAAGTCCTTTTATTGAGCTATGAGGATTTATTTATAACAAATTAGGTGACCGTCCACCTCCCCTGGGACTCTATACCTCCCTCATGACTCTTGAGCTCTCATATGACTTTTGAGCTTCTACATGACCCTTGGACTGCCTAATGACTCTTCACATTCCATATGTAACCCTTGGGCTTCCACTCATTTTACATTTTATAATTTTCAAAAGTACATAATTTAATTTCATTAATAATGTGGAAAAAATACATGGGACAAAACAACACTCTTGTGTTGAAACTTTGAAAAGCTACAATTTGGTGACTATGGCATGAGCTAATGTGTCAATGATAAGTTCTTCTCTTTGTTGCTATGTTTTCAATCCTTCAAGATAGATATTTTTGTTACTTCATAATAACCCTCCAAAGGGTCTAGTTGTAGTGTTGGAACCTTCTAAGTTAACATGAGTTTACATCTCTCTTTGAGTACTTCATCTTCACCCTACAAAGGGTCTCGTTATAGTGTTGGAACCTTCTAGGCCAACATGCATTTCCATCTCTTTTTCGTGGTCCAGGATTCCTTTACACCTTCATGATAACACCTTTGTGTTTCATCTCCACAAGTTTCCTTCTTGTAACCTCTTTGTAATGACCTCCTTGAACATCATCTTTCCATGTTAGGATGATAACACCTGCAAATGTAGTTCAATCATGACAAGACAATATCAATCCTAAATCACCTATTGTATCTTTATTACTCAATTAATATAATAAATTTGATGGTAAAATGCACAAGGACTAAGAGAGGGGCCTTCTTGGGTGCATAACCCATGGTCAGGAGGCAGGGGATGGAGGTCTAGGCACTGGAAGTGTGAATTACGAATTGCGTAATATAAACATAAAAGGGAAAGGCTCTACAAAGTGGGAAAGTCCAGGAGACAAGGGTGACATGCTTGGGCATTGTGACTACATAATGCACAAATTATTGAGAAGGATGTTCTGGAGATTGTACAAGATGCCATTGCAGGGGTCAATATATGGCCCTAACGCCCATTGAGAATGCACAATGTGAAATGAAGGAAAGGCTTATTAAGGGTTTGAACTTTGGGTAAGTGTAAGTAACAATGGTTGAGTGTTTGTGCTCTAGATATGCTCAATGTGCAATGTGAATGGAGTTTTCCTCAAGTTGGATGCAGAGTGAAAGTGTAATAAATAATAGGCTCATGACTGAGGCTTGGAAGTGCACAATGCGCTCATCACTTGGATGAGGTTAAAGGTGTTGATAACTTGTGCATGATGTGAGGACAGAGAAAAATCCCAAAATTGACTAAGTGTGAGATTAGTAGGATGAGAAAGAGAGAATAAGAGCATTAAAATAGGTCATGAACATCATCTCACACTTATACAAAATCACACATATGAGAAGAACATGCACAATACCAAAAACCAACATGCGTAAAATGAAATGACAATAAAGTGACACTTAACTCCAAGTGTGACACTTAGCATTACATATCTTTATGGCACAAGTGTCAAATACACATGCAAGAGTGAAAGCAACACATGCAAAAACAAAATAAAACACAAGTGACACATGCAAGAATGAAATCAAGAAAAAGTTACACTTGTAAAAGATTGAGCAAGAAAAAATGACACATGAAAGAGAAAAATAAAGAAAAATAATAGTTGATAAACTCACCTCGAAGATGGCGCATTTTCAACTAGGAATGATCCTTATGCCCCTACAATGCATAGAGCTCCAAATGAGATAATGAATGTGAAAATGAGCTCTGGACTTGACATTTATATAGGGAGAGTATACATGCAATTAGTTTTAACATTTGTGAGTGCGCGTAGTGCATGTAGGGAAACTAGGAGCCAAGAGTGAATTGACTACTACTACAAGGTGTGACATTATTAACTTGAAGAAGTACACTCTCACTATAAATAAGGATTTCAAAATCACTATCTAAATAGGATTCCCTTACACTGTCACTAGAAATTGCGTAATTAATGTTAGTGGAAACTACACAATTACTGTTGGCAAGGATTGCATAATTACTATGAGAAAATAATTTGTAGTGACTTTGAGCAAAGATTGCATAGTGACTATGAGCAAGGATTGCACAATGATTGTCTGTAGTGACTACCTTGCTTGTGAGGACATCAAGAGTTAGGTATGTGAAACAAAGTAGTATGCCTCTTAGAATTCGTAAATGAAGACTTAAACACTTAAATAACATGACCGGAAATGTAATTAAGAAATTAAGATGAAATATTGTATGATCACAAGGAGGCTCCAAAATTTTAAGGTAGGAGAAATTTTGGAGGGGGTTGTAGCAGCTACAAAAATTTGATAGCTCAAGTGGTTAAGAACATGGCTTGTTTTCCCAGGAGTCTATTTTATTTTACACAACTTAACCTACATTTGTCCATCATCCAATATCAACTGCTACTCCAATAATTCTACTTTGTCTAGGCCCTCTCCATCATTTTTGCAAAAGACTATCACATAATCAACATTTGTGTCTCCAACTTTAGCATCTTGGTTGTATTAATCTCTTGGATCTCTATACTTTCTCTATAATTTGTTATAGTTTCAAATTATAATAACATAAATATACCTATATTGAGTTAGCTAGGCTTAATAACATACCAATACATCTAATATCCCTAAGAAATAAAATAATTATATATTCTCACCATGTCATCCACATATTGTCATAGCTACCAATAGGCTGGCCATCACCTATAAAGCTATCTCACAAAAATGGACGATAATTTCCTTGGCTACCACCTTAAAAAATATGACATTAGAGATAATTCCAATATCCTCATGTTTGCAATCTTTATGAGATCACCTAGACTAGTATTCGTTTAAGGATCCAAAGTTATGGGAAAATCCAATTGGTTCAATTAAGTGAGTGGACTAATATCATGTGAATTGACCACCATATTATGACACCATCTGAAATTTAGGTGCTTTAACTCTTTATGCCCTCTTATTGTATTTGGAAAAGCCTTCAACTAGAAACAAAAGTCAAGATTTAAAAAGTGAAGCACTGAAAGATTACCAATGCTCTCAGGAAATTCTATCAATTCCCAACAACCACTCAAATTAAGGAACTCAATCAGTCTAAGCTCCCCCATTGATATTGGAAAGCATGTTATACTAGTAGTATAAAAATATATAACCGTGAGAGACATGACATTATGACACAATTGTTTGATTCAGATATAACACTACAAGCTAATTAAATGGATTTAGTTGAGCTCATGCCACATTTTGTAGAATATCCATTGATTTTGCAACTATATCCATGAAGGCTTTACGGGACTCGAAAAAATCAATAACCTCAATTTGGTCCATTTCCAAAAGCATAAAAATAATTTTGGGTGGATGATCATGTTCGCAATGATCCACCAAAAAATACAAGCTTTCTCCAAGCATTGTTCATTGTTATTCCAAAGTTTCATTTGGAAGACCTGAACCCAAAGATCCAATAGGTATAGGTTCTCAAATGGTTGTCTTAGATGCACATAATGGAAGGTGGCCCATGTCTAATGGTAAAAGACTTATCCCACTCATGACACTAGATAAAGGAGTTTCACTGAAATTCCTTCCGGGTGGATAAATATATAGGTGATTAGAAAGAGGTAGAATCTACTATTGTATTAGTGGTAGATTTTATTGTAGCTATTTTCGTATGAATGCTATACCACCCACAAATCCAACATGCACCATTGTCTATTTGGTACTCTTTGCTGGTGGAAATTCTCTTTAAAACAATCAACAAACAAACAATCACAAAATTCACTAGAGGAAATCTACTCTTCCCATGTCCTTAAGCCTTCCCATGAGGGATTACGTCAAAGTCTACTCTAATACCAACATAAAATTTCATAAGCACACTTTTCATTAATACAAAAATGTTACATATAAATATATGAAGTGTTGTCTCAATTGTCTCAATTGTTATAAATATATGAAGTGCTGTCTCAATTGTGCCCTAGCATCAATTGTTATTGATCTAAAAATAAATTAAAATTTATTAAATTAGAAATGTAATTATTAAAATTATTAAAAATAAAAATTATAAAAAAATTTGGTCGGCTCTTTTCAGAAAATTCATCACTATTAATGGTCTAAAACCCTTCTCTCAAATTCTTCATTCTAAGGTCCTGATGATGGATCCCCGTTGGGATTCAAAACTTTGACCTATTTTCCTTAATACTGCGGATAATCTGATAATCTCTTTAAGAAATGATAACCACAGGAGCTTAAAAACCAAAATTTTGTCCCTGCATGAAGGAGATTCTTGGGAAGAGATTTGTTATCTAGAGAAAACTAGAATGAAGATTGAAAGAAGGGTAGAAAACCTGAAATTTATTAAAGAGTGTCGTGACAGTAATCTTATTCCTCCTTTCACTCATATTAAACCTATTTTTCACCTTCTAATATATAACAAATATTTTTTATAATTAATTTTTAACCTGATTTGCGGAGAAATGAGGAGGACCTGTGTTGTGTTGGATAAACTTGGTCGTTCTACTCTCTCTCTGCATTTAAAATTGGCCAATTTAATTGATTCTAAATTATGGAAAACAATTGATGTTAGGGCTACTATTAAGGTTGAGAGAGAAGGTCAGTTGGCAAGAGACAAAAATGCTAGAAAGTTAGATAAAATCAAGAAATTGGCTCGAAATGACATCAATTTTTCTGATGCTGGTGAATTTTAGTTTGGCTCGGTTGCAGATGGGTGGGTACTTTCAAGCATGAGGTTTTTTGAAGATAAGAGGGAAGACATTATATACTATACATTACCATACCAAGACAAGACTTGAGAGGTCCTTTCTACAGCGCATTCCATAGAGGTGATTGATTCAGGTAGCACTAACAACATTTCATTCAGAAAATGCTTCACGGGTAACTTGGACTGCTTCGAAATATGCAGGAATGTTAACGGTTCCCATGACACCGTTGAAAAAGTTTAAAGTTCTGGTTCAACATCATATTGCAACTCGGGTGATGTGGGCAGTAGGAATTTTGAGAACGTTGACAACGTTAGCTGTTCAGCCTAGCAAGAAAATCAACTTTTTGGCAGCACAATACCCAAGAATGGATTGTTGAGTCTGGTCTCTAATAGAATTTCATTCATTGAATGCTTCAGGGGTAACTTTGACTGCGCTGAAGTCTACAGGAACGTTACCATCCCCCATGACACCGTTGACAAAGTTGGTTCTGAGAACATTGACAACTTCAACTGCTCAACCTAGCTTAAAGAAAGTCGAATTTTTGTTAGCAGTTTGATCGAAAGTTGTAGCAATGGCCATTCAGGCATATCAGAAACTAGCTTTGCTCATTTCCACAATAGTAAAGAGAATGAAAGAATGGTTGGTCTGATGTTGAAGAAGCCAGTTTGGTACAACGTCAATGATCTACTCTTTCTCAAGGATTATGCATCCTCTCCCAAGCTGCTGTCTCTATGGATTTTTTGAACTAGCAATGATAATTTTGGTTATTCTGTATCAATCAGTGGCAAAAAAGTTGCAGATATATATCCATATGCCTTAGAACTGGTGGTGGACGGATGTGCCGGATTTACTAATAAGTCTTGGAGCAATGGTGGTGAGTTGGGGGCTGTTGTTTCAAAAGTCAACCCTTCACAAAAAAACAGTGTGTCCACCTCAGAAAACAATAGTGGATACGATGAGGATCGAATCAATTGTGATTCATTTTTTAAGAACAATGCTGAGGTTTCATTTCTTATAAGCAGCGTTGAGGTACCTATCGTTGACATCTATGTTAATATTCCAGTCAAATGTGATGACACCAATACATGTCGAAGCCGGCTCAATGTAAATAATGGGCATCGGTCTTCTCATCTTAATGTTGGTAATAATAGTAACATGAACCATAATGACCCGCCTTGCAACTGTAATAATAATTACAAGCCATGCGCACAAAATTTTGCTTTAACCAACATGGTTCACATTAAGAAAGAGAGTATGAGGGATAGCCGTAAGGTTTTTACCTATACTGACCTTCCTAATAGTAGCTTAAATAATGGTGCCATTAAGAAACTTGGACATCACCCGTCTACCAAAAACAAAAAGTTGTTAACTTATCCTCTATAGAGCTAAGTCAAGATTCCATCAAGATTCTTAGTAAGGGTTTAGGATTTGTAGTTGCTCCCGAAGACATCCCAAATGAAAGGGAAGGAATTCAAGGTTTAGCTCTTGATGATAAAAAAACATTGAGACAATAATGCTCCCTTATTTTTAAAAAAGCCAGAACTCCGAAGAGCAACCTAAGTAAGGAAGATTTTTTTCATCTCAAAGCTCTTCTCAATAATGATAACATCGTGGTACTGAAAGCCGACAAGGGAGGTGTTGCTGTTATTCTAGATAAGGTTGATTATATAAGGAAAATTAAGGAACATCTAGATGGTAGTAGCTAAAAGAAACTTAACTCCAACCCCATGCCTAAGGTATTAAGAGAAGTCAAGAAAACAATAAAAAATTCAGGGTTGGATGACAAGTTAAAAAGGAAACTAACCCCTTCTTTTGAGGTCATGCCAAGAATTTATGGATTACCCAAAATTCATAAAGAAGGAATCCCCTTAGACCGATTGTTAATACCATAGGGTCCCCCACCTATGAGCTGGTGAAATATGTTGCCAAGTCCTGAAACCACTTGTTGGGAATACTGAATCTTTCATAAAGGACTCAAGCAATTTTTTCAAGCTCATTAAGGATCATAAGGTTGAAGAAAACAAAATTTTGGTTAGTTTTGATGTGGTATCATTATTCACTAAGATTCCTTTAGATGAGGAAATTCAAGTCATTAAATATGTCATTGATCCAGGAACAACGAAGCTTGCGAAGATTTGCCTACGCTTCACTTTCTTCAGCTTCCAAGGGGAATTCTATGAGCAAGTATCAGGTGTCGAAATGGGATCTTCGCTATCCCCCATTGTCACCAACTTATACATGGAACACTTTGAGAAGAAGGCCCTTGCCTCATATACCTTAAAACCAAATTGGTGGAAAATATTTGTAGATGACACCAACATAAAGTGGACCCATGGGAAAGAGAATCTTGAAGGATTTTTTAATCACCTTATCTCCATTTCCACATAGATTAAGTTTACTATGGAGGTTGAAGAAAATAGGAGCATTCCCTTGTTGGACGTTCTTGTCACTAGGAATGAGGATGCAACTCTAGGGCACCAGGTGTTTAGAAAGAAAGCCCATATTGATATCTATCTCCATGCTGAGTCCTACCATCATCCAGCTCAAAATTTTGGTATCCTTAATACCCTTGCCGTCAGATCCACGAGGATTTTTGATGCTGAACACCTGAGTGAAGAAATCAACCACTTTTCATCTGTATTTAGGGATTTATGTTATAAAGAAAGAGATATCAAAAAATCCCTAAAAAGAGCTGAGGGTTCGATCTTACCTCAGAATTTCCATGAACCTCAAGAAAATGGGGGTAGGGTTTTTATACCATACGTTAAGGGTGCTACTCATAAAATCGCCAAGGTTATGAGAAGGAATGATATTTTCATGCAATTTTCAACAGCAAGGAATATTAGGCAGAGGATGCAATCAGTTAAAGATGGCATAAGCCCTGAAAAACTCAAAGGAGTGTACAAAATTGACTCCTCATGCGGTAAAATTTATATTGGTGAGACCGGGTGTTCGCTTCAAAAATGACTTAAAGAGCATGGAGCTGATGTTAGGTATGAACGATCGCGCACCTCAGCCCTTGTGGAACACTCCTCGAAAACCAAACATCAAGTATGTCTTGAAGATGCAAGGATCATTGCGAGAGAAGAGCACTATCAAAGAAGAAAAATAAGAGAGGCCCTTGAAATTATAAAGCATCCAGATAATCTTAATAGGGATGGGGGAGTTGGAATCAGTGGCACGTAGAAACCTCTTCTTCGACAAATCTGTTCGTCAAAGATGCCATCCTGCGAGGTATAGCTTTTCACGTATGTTTCTCCCCTTTTGAATTCTAATATGTTTTTAATAATTAAAGTTCTTTCTTCTAATAATTATCCTTATTAATTTATTTTTATTTTGTCTAAAAATAAAAATTAATTAATTAATCAATAATTATTAGTAGTTTCTACTATATCCCTAAAATTTCCCCTTAAATTTTTTCCCTAACATAAAAGATTAATTAGTAAATTAAATAGACATAATTAATTAAATATTCATAATTAAAAATAAAAATAAAAATAAATAATTAATTACTTTATATATATATATATATGTATTATACATCTTTTTAACCTTAGTATAAATCCTAATTAAATTATAATAAATTAAATAAATCTCTTTCAATAAAATTAATAAAATTAGTTACTATATAATAAAATAAATAATTATCAACTTAATTAATATTTATTTAGTAAACAAATATTATTATTAATATATTAGTTAGTTTATTTTATATTAATGAATTTTGATTTTATTAATTATTTTGCCTCTAATAATTTTAGTATTTTACCCATATAATTTTATAATTAGTAGTTACTATTATTGATCTAAAAATAAAATAAAATTATTAAACTAGAAATGTAATTATTAAAATTAATAAAAATAAAAATTATAAAAAACTTTCGTCTCTTTTCAGAAAATTCGTCACTATTAATGGTCTAAAACCCTTTTCTCAAATTCTTCATTATGATGATGAATCTCCTTTGGGATTCGAAATGTCGACCTATGTTCCTTAACTTTGTGGATAATCTAGGAAGCTTTTTAAGGAATAAACATATTATTTTGAACACACAATCAATTGGTTGATGGAATATCTCAACCACACTCCAATCTGAGATGCTAACTAGTTGGAGAGAATCTCCAAATAGACTAGGCCTCAAGAACCTCCTAACCTATAAAAACACACTCCTAGAACTAATGAACACACCAAAAATAGGGTCTAACAACAAATTATATATACAAGCACCTCAATTTCCTAGCTTTTAATTTTATTTTTTTTGGCACATGGTTATAACTGCTAACGTCTTGGCTTATGAAAATTTATTGCGACATCTATGGTAAAAAATGATTTTCTTATTATATGTGACTAGTATTTAGAATATTAAATAATTTTTGGAATTTTTATGGTATGAAAATGATGTTTATTAAAAAGATGGATGTAAAAAATGTTTAAAATATATTAACAGTAAGTCAATTTGGTGAGAGTATTTCAAAAAAAAATTATTTTAGATAAAATATAATAATAAAAGTTAAATTATGTAGTAATAAATATTTTAGATTTTGAAATAAACAAATAGTATACACCTAATAATAATAGGTTAAATATGATATAAATGGTTAAATTTAAATGTTGCATATAATATGAAAAGAAGAAATAAAATTTAGCGTGGATTTTATTGTGTGTGGTTTACGTTACTGGCCTCCTCCACCTGAAGGTAACTTCATGGGGAATTGATAGTAACATAGGTGGTTACATGAGATTTATTAGGATGAAGAGACTTGCGGGGAGTCGTGGTTTTGGTGGCCGCGGAGGCGTGCGGGAAGGTCTTGGATTATGTGGCGGCTGTGGTGTGGAGGCGGACATCGAGGACGTTAATGGCATGAGATCCACCATATAAGTAATTCCATATCAATTTCTTTGATTGTTTTTTTAAATATAAATGAGGTATATAATGTTTTTTTTTTTTTGTGAATTTGGTAGAGCCTGCTATTTTCTATTTGTATATAATGTTAATTGGGAGGGAGAGAAGAATATATATATTACTTGTGAAAAATTAGAATTAATCCCCATATATATACCTAAACAAAAGTAGTTACATTCCGTCAAGACTGATGAACCCTGTGTTGCTCTTGTTATATTTTCTTTATGCAGAACATGAATAGTTACTTGAATTTTAATCTCGGAAAGATTATCTAAATCAACATCTATGTAATTTAAAATCATGCTGGAAATCGTGTAAACACTTATGATCATGCTAGAAATTGTGTAATCACTTAAAATTTATGATAAAATCTTTAAATATTTGTCTTCTGGTTTAAGTTAAACGTTAAATTTTGCTGTTACTCTATGTTGCATTGCATTGTGTTGTTCCGGTTTTTGCTTGGATTGGCACGTGTCAGAACACAGAATTGTAACGTTTCTCACTCTCCCTACGATTTTTTTTTTTTTCAATGCATTCTCAATTTCAAGAATAATTCTACCAAAGAATATAGTATCATTTTTTTTTTATATAATTACTATCTTGTTATATCATATTTCTTTCCCCATTCTGATTATTGTGTATACATATACCAATATGTCTAAAATCAATGCCCATTTGTTTTTATTACCAAACAATTTTGTATAAAGGGTCTTTATATTATAACCCTAGTAGATTTTCACCCCTAACTTACTTCCCATGAAATGTTGTTCTATAGACATACATCTCATGTTCGATTTGATACCATTGAATCATTTGGCATTAAACTTATTATTAAGTATATAATGGTGTTCTTAATTTTTTTCACGTCGGCCATGACATTTCTCGAGTTTTTAATGAGCAACCAAATTCACATGCCATGAATCTATCGTCCTATACCCAATACATATGAACGTTGGCTTGATTTTATTCACATGGTGATATATCTATACATATGTCGATCTTATGGTTAGTTCATGAATTTGTAGCCAAGGTTTTCACAATGCATGCGTTAGCGCAATCGAATATGTTTCTTGTACATGTTATTTATGTCGAAATTTATGTAAAGATGGACGCCCTTAGCTACAGAGTACATGTACTGCGTCCTTGCGAATATGATTTAATGTGGTTTGGAAACTGAAACGTTGTATCAACTCTCCACGTCAACTTACGTAAGGCTTTCTGTTGATTTGTGTTAAGTTGTGTTGGATTTCATCTCGTTCATGTTCAAGTGGTATGGATCCACGTTTGTATTGGCAATTGCCACGCCAAACTACTCAGGAACATATGCAACCTAGGCAGCACGAGTAGAGGTACCGTGAAATTGATTGTATAGATTGTCAATTAATGTTGAACAACCATGTTTTAAATGCCAATTCCGTCCATTCGATCCGTGGACTCACCCTGGAATTTTTCCACTTGGACGACTGAGATTTCCCTATCCCATTAGGGTTTCATGGTTGTGGTTTTTGGAGGCATTTGTATAAATCTTGAGATAAATTTCGAGACTGTTCTTTCGTCCCTCATTTCTTTTGCTCTACTCTTCATGCCGAGCCTCTGTGTGCTAGAGAAACGAGGCTTTATCTATTCTAGGCTTTGCCAACGTGTTCATCTTTCATCACCTCACAAGGCACGTATAATCATATGAGCCCTATGCTATGTTAACCTATGAAGCTTTTAGGATTAATAAGTATGTTAATACCTTCAAGTTATAGTATTAGACCTGAGTTTTTGTTTACGCCATTTCTTTCTCTAGTCCCGTTTACTATCGGGGACTCGTGGCGTTGGATTTTCTTGCTTTTATCTAGTTGCCTAAATCTCTCACAACGTTTTTCTGTGCTATTATAGAATTTTCATTTTCAGATGATGAAATTTAACATTCTTATCCCCGCGTTCTTGATAGGAATTACTCTTTTTCGTCATTAGTGACTTGGCGAGGGTTGTCTATTCCATTCGACGAATTATCCGATTTTGTAGTGGCCAATTTCTCTTCAGTAAGCATAGATGAGAACATCTTCCATTCCCAAGGTAAACATAATTGTTTTATGTTCCCTTCACATAGTTTATATGCAGATTTTTCTCCTATCGTTTTATTATAACGATACGTCAGCTTGCTCTTGTTTGGTTGCAGGTAAGTTCGAATAGCGTCGAGGGTTTTTGTTCAGTGTTAATGGGTGGAGTTGAAATTTCTGCGACTTAACTTGGTTTTTTAAATTTTTTGGATTTCAGGTCGGTATCGACGCCTCCTAACTCGGCGTATGACCAGACTCTTGTATTATTATTGTCCCAAATCTTTCTGAGACAAATTCAAATGTTCTTCTGTTGTCGTAGAAGTTGTTATTGTAGAATTTCTTTATGCCACGCAATAGGATTGTTAGTAATTTTGCATTAATGCTAACATTATCGGAATTATTAATTTCTGTGTTCCTACTATTAACTCTTGAAGGTTGGATCCCATAGAGGGTTCAAAACTGATATGTATATATTGATTTATTTACAATTTTCCTCTATAAGTCATGCCCATCAATGATATTATCTACGGACCACCGTTTTTCATTTTCGTATGAATACTCATAGAATTTATTTCTCCCAGACATCTATATGCATAAGTTGGTATGGAGAATTTATAAGCTTGCTAGTATTATTTTATTTTTCTACATATTGTACTAGCATAATATATGTAACCCTCTATTTGTTATTTGAATTTTCAGGTCTAAATCTTTCAGTGCATGAGATATTTCCATGCCTATAGAGTCTATGAATTCACGTACATTATATACACAGTAATGGATTCTATGTATAATCCTGAGGTTGAGGTTCCGTAATAATAGTCACTTATGTTGTTCATAAGGTTTTTGCAATTATACCCTTGTACCTTTATTTCCTAGTACAATAGTTTCAATACCTATATTGTTTAAGCCAACACTCTTGACTGGTAATTTATATGGATCTAATGGATGAAACATGAGTTAACTTTCACAGCTTTTATAGTGGCATGAATTATATAGAATTTCACATGCTCATCCTATTTTATAATAATTGTTCTGTTTGGACCATCCCTTTGCAAAGGATGTTAGTCACACATTTGATATATATATATTTCTCATACTACAATTGTTTGCAGATTTGGTAATCATATTTAGCTAGGTCTCTTCATTAGCTGAAATTGTATAACCACAAAAAGATATGTTCTTTCAATTATGTCCTTACTGTAGCATGCGGCTTATAGATAGCCATGTATTATTATTTTGGAAATCTACAGGTTTGTACTTTACTCAGTAATTTTCATAAATTTCTTACTACCCACATAATTCAATCATCTCTAGTGTCCACTGTTTTAATCCTATTGTTAACAGAAGCAGATTAAAGTTACAAATTTATGAATTATGAGGTACTAGAAATCTCCAGATTTATAAACTAAAAGGCTCAGTTGGTTTCTGATGATTTTTTCCTTACTTTTTAAATTCTCAGAAACTGCGACTAAGATAACTAATCTCTCCTTAACCTTAAATATATGAACATTACTATAATTCATAAAACAAAATATACATAGTAACTATGTCTGTCCCACACCACAATTAAATTAATTGTTCTGTACTGACGTTATACCATCAGGGTAATTGACTACCCTCAACCCAGAGTCCCTCTATCTCCAGAACTCACCGTTGCCAGTCCACCTCCAGCATCAACCTTCTGGACTGTCAGAATAGCTTTTTAAGCTTTTGCTCCCCAAAGCCTGTTTCTAATTCTGCGTCCAGAATATCAGGATGCTTTTCTTCCTATTTGCCTAGGCTTCCCTATTTAGGGATTTTTAAAGATGCTTTCTGCTTTTCCCAGCTTTTTACCTCTTCCCAACTACTTTCCACATCATTGGGGAAACTAGATTTTCCTCAAAATCTAATTTGGAAATAAATTCTTTCAAGGATTTTTGAAATAATTTTTGGGAAAGTATTTTCCTTTATCCATCTTCATGGATTTAGCAAGTGATCTCATAATTCTCATTTTGGTCAATCTACACAGAATTATTTTATTAATTTTCTCAAATTTACATATTTAATTACATCCATAAAATACTTATCCATTTGGGGTCCACTCCCCTTAGGATTAAAGTTCAAATGTCTAGCTTTGAAAGAAAACATAAACTAGGGGTGTTACATATTCCCCCTTTGAAAGGAAAAACCATCCTCGGTGTTAATATCTAATTACTGAAGTTCATTTTTCAAAAAAAAATGGATATTTTTCCATCATTTCAGCTTCTCTTTCCCAGGTAGCTTCTTCAGCAGTAAAGTGCTTCCACTGCACCTTTACTCTTGCTATCGTTCGATTCCTCAATTCAATTTCTTCCCACTCCAATATTTGAAGCGGTTCTGGAAGGAACTCCCCTTCTGGTTCCACCTGTATCACATTCCAATCAACTATGTGAGAAGCATCATGCAAGAGATGCACAATGAAACATGAAACACATCATGAACTTCCCTCTAATAAAATGTTTGTAGTTTATTGTCCACCTTTCTAATACTTCAAAAGGACCACAATATCTAGGAGCTAGTTTTGCACAACTTCCAGCATAAAGTGTGCTTTTTTTGGGTTTAATACGCAATTACACATGCTCTCCCACTTTGAATTCTCGATGTGTCCTTTTCTTATCAGCATAGTTTTTCTGGCGATCTTGTGTTGTCTTGATGTTTCTTTGTATTTTTTGAACAATTCTTTCCATCTCTTGTCAAGAATCTGGTCCCAACATTAGCTTATCTTCAGGTTGGCTCCAACTCAAAGGTGTACGAAATTTCCTTCCATAGAGTGCCTCAAACGGACTCATTTTGATGGAGAATTGATAGCTGTTATTATAGGCAAATTCAGCTAAATGCAAGTAGTCTTCCCATTTTGATGGCCTATCCATCATGTACATTCTTAACATATCCTCCAAAATCTGATTTGTTCTCTCTGTCTTCCAATCGGTCTGAGGGTGATAGGTAGTACTAAAATTCAACTTAGTGACCATACCTCCAAATAGACCTTTCCAAAATGCTTCTATGAACTTATCATCTCTATCTGAAACAATCATCTTTGGGACCCCATGTAATCTTACTATCTCTTTTAGAAATACATCTACTACTTGAGCTGTCCCAAAATTAGACTTTATAGGTATGAAGTGTGCAACTTTTGTTAAAGTGTCTACCACTACCATCACTGAATCGTGTTGGTATTTAGTTTTGGGTAGCCTTGTTATAAAATCTATAGAAACTGTGTCCCATTTCCATTCCACAATCGGCAAAGGGTCTAAAAGACTAGCAGGATGCTGATGCTCAACTTTAACTAGTTGACACTCCATGCATCTAGCTAAATATTTTGCTACATCTCTTTTCATTCCTGGCCAAAACAAATTCCTTTTCAAAACTGTTAACAATTTCTGATACTCAGGATGCCCTGCATACGGTTTTTTTTGATATTCATCTAGAATCTCTCTTTTCAAGGACTCCACATTGGGGATACATAATCTATTTTTGTAGAAGATCGGCCCTTTTTGGTTTTGAGTGTAATCGGTGATCTCCTTCTTTAGTATTTTCACCTGTAGTGTTTCATAATTTGGATCCTGGTCTGCTGCCTTTCTTATTAAATCTTCTAAAACAAAATTAACACTACTTTCAATTCGATTTATATTTTGACAAGCATTTCTGCTCAAAGCATCCGCAATTTTATTTTATTTTCCTCTGATATGTTTTATGTCTATATCAAATTCAATCAGAAAAGACAGCCAGCTGGCTTGTTGAGCATTCAACTCAGTTTGGGAAAAGAAGTATTTAAGACTAATATGATCTGTCATCAATGTAAATTTCTTTCCAAGAAGATAGTGTCGCCACATTTTCAAGGCATGAATAACAACAGCTGACTCCAAATCATAGGCACTATAGTTCTGTTCATGTGTCTTCAGTTTCCTAGACTCATATGAAATAACTAAATTTTCCTGCAAAAGGACTCCTCCCAACCCCTCTCTATAGGCATTCGTGCATACAACAAATTATTTATCAGGGTCTGCAATTTTCAAGATAGGGGCTGTGGTGAGTTTTAATTTTAATTGTTCAAAACTATTTTGGCACTTTTCAGTCCACTCAAATTTGACACCCTTCCTTTGTAGTGAGGTTATGGGGTATTCTATGGCAGAAAATCTCTCCACAAATCTGTGATAATAACCTGCAATCCCCATGAATGATCTCACTTCTGAAACATCTATTGGCACAGGCCATTCTTTAATAGCCTTTATCTTTTTAGGATCAACAGCCAATCCTTGTTCAGAAATAATATGACCCAAGTATTGGATCTTGTCCTTATAGAATTCACATTTACTGAATTTGGCATATAACTGGTTTCTTTCAAATTTTGCAGTACTATCCTCAAGGGCTCTTTGTGTTCTTCCTCACTTTTTGAGTAAAATAAAATATCATCTATGAACACAAGTACGAATTTATCCAAGTACTTATTTAACACACTGTTCATTAAGCACATAAAGGTAGCAGGGGCATTTTTCAAACCAAAAGGTAGGACTACAAATTCGTAGTGACCATACCTAGTTCGAAAGGTTGTTTTGCTGATGTCTTCTTCTTTAATTATGAGCTGGTGATAACCAGTCCTTAAGTCAATCTTCGAAAATACTGAAGCCCCTCTCACTTCGTCAGAAAGATCATCAATTCTGGGCAATGGGTACGTGTTTTTAATTTTCAACTTATTCAGTTGACAATAATCGATGCACATCCTAAAGGTTCCATCCTTCTTTTTCACAAATAGAACCGGTGCTCCCCAATTGCATTTTCAGTTCCATGAGTTCGGGGGGACTCATTCGATAAGGGGCTCGGGAAACCGGTGTTGCTTCTGGCACCAAATTGATTGAAAATTCAATCTCTCTTTTGGGAGGAAGATGAGGAATCTCATCTGGAAATACCTCCTTAAACTCTCTTACTACTAGAAAAGCATCCAACATATTTTCTTCAGTTTTCTGTTATGTCTCTTCTACATGTATTGCATAGACTTGGTATCCTTTCCTAGTTGTTTGTTTTAATTGCAGTGCTGATATTTGTCTTACAGAGATAGGTTTTGGTTTTCCCTTGAGAATAAAAGGCTTCCCCTCTTCATCTACAAAATGCAGGGTCTTATCCCAGCAATTCATCATGGCCTTTTTCTTTTCCAGCCAGTCCATTCCTATCAGCAAGTCATATGAACCTAATGGAAAAATGTTTAAATTTACTTCTATTTGAAAATCATTTAACTTGATTGTTGTTTGAGGTAACTTATGAGTTACTTTCCTCTTGGTGCCAGTGGCTAACTGGACCATCCAAGACTGCTGAAATTTTTCAGTTTTGAGATTGCATTTTTCTACAACTTTTGGACTAATGTAACTCAAATAAGCACCCGGATCAATCAAAACAGTAACAGATTGGTCAACAATCTTACCTTCCATTTCAACCATGGTAGCTTGGTGTTCGGCTTGTCGATTCTCCAAGGCTGCACTGATAGTGGGTATATTTCTTTCTATTTCATTTACTGTGGTAGCTTCTCAATCTCTCATAATCATCTGAATGTTTTGGTGGGGACAATCCCTCAACAGATGGGGTTCTCCACATCCCTAGAATTTCAAAGGTTCCCTCATTTTGACTGTGCCTTCCTTCTTATTTCCTTCATCTAGTCGTTTGGAACCAATTTGAGACTGAGCTGTCTGGCTTTATTTTACTTTATTAAAATTTTTCCTTTGGTGATCCTTGCTAAAATTCTTCAAGTAAGTTGGTTTATGTTTCTTTCCTTTAAACTCACCCTTGTTTACCCAGTTTTTCCCATGCTCATCTTTTTCCTTTAAACTATTGGTAGCACAATGTAGCTTTCCTAACAGCTTCGTCCATTTTTTTTGGGTTATCAAACTCAATCTTCTCTTTGTACACAACAGGTAAACAGTTCAAAAACCTTTGTACCTTGGCCTTCTCTTCCATAATGTAAGGGAAATATCTCAACAGATTGGTAAACTTGGTAACAAACTCATCAATAGTAAGCTGTCCCAGTCTAAGCTCATGAAATTCTTTTGCTTTATCATCATAATAACGTTCATTTAAGTAGCGGTTTTTAAACTTAACTTGGAAATCTTCCCAAGTAACCGTCTTTTCATCAATAGCATGAACCATTTTCGTCTCCTCCCACCACAATGTAGCCTTATATTGCAGCTGGTAGACATATAATCTGGCTTTCAGATTGCTTTCATATTCATAGACTTGAAAGTATTTAATCATGTTCAACAACTAGGATTCAACATCTTCCTCCTTCTCCCCATCATAGGAGGGAGGCTTGATCTTTTGGAATTCCCCCTGTAATTCCTTTTTCTGCTTATACTGATGCCTAGCAGCATCATCTTCTGCAGACTCGTCAGTCATCCTCTTTCCGGAACCTTCACCTTCTTGGCTGTTCTGCGAAGTTAGTTCTTTGATGAGCTTTTCGTGCTCCTCACTGGCTAATGACAATCTGTCATTATGGATTCTTAGCTCAGCCATTTCTCATTGCTAACTGTGCAACATAGCCATCACCAGAGTGTTGGGATCTGGTGTATTCTCTTCATCACGTAGATCAACATAAATTTCATCATTTCTAGCCATTGGAATTGTTTGTTTCAGCACCACACTGTACACTAAACAACACAAATCAGTAATAATAAAAAAAATTATAAATAACAATTACAATAAGCACATAACAATAGTGAGCACAACAAAAATATCCTAGTGTTATGTAACATAAGCTCTGATACCATTTGTAATGTCTCCCACTCTCCCTACGATTTTTTTTATTTTTTTTTTCATGCATTCTCAATTTCAAGAATAATTCCGCCAAAGAATATAGTATCATTTTTTATATATATAATTACTATCTTGTTATATCATATTTCTTTCCCCACTCTAATTACTGTGTATACATATACCAATATGTCTAAAATCAATGCCCATTTGTTTTTATTACCAAACAATTTTGTATAAAGGGTCTTTATATTATAACCCTAGTAGATTTTCACCCCTAACTTACTTCCCATGAAATTTTGTTCTATAGACATACATCTCATGTTCGATTTCATACCATTGAATCATTTGGCACTAAACTTACTATTAATTATATAATGGTGTTCTTAAACTTTTTCACGTCGACGATGACATTTCTCGAGTTTTTAATGAGCAACAAAATTCCCATGCCATGAATCTATCATCCTATACCAAATACATATGAACGTTGGCTTGATTTGATTCACATGGTGATATATCTATACATATGTCGATCTTATGGCTAGTTCATGAATTTGTAGCCAAGGTTTTCATAATGCATGTGTCAGCGCAATCGAATATGTTTCTTGTACATGTTATTTATGTCGAAATTTATGTAAATATGGTCACCCTTAGCTGCAGAGTACATGTACTGCGTCCTTGCGAATACGATTTAATGTGGTTTGGAAACTGAAACGTTGTATCAACTCTCCACGTCAACTTACGTAAGGCTTTCTGTTGATTTGTGTTGAGTTGTATTGGATTTCATCTCGTTCATGTTCAAGTGGTATGGATCCACGTTTGTATTGGCAATTGCCACGCCAGACTACTCAGGAACCTATGCAACCTACACAACACGAGTAGAGGTATCGTGAAATTGATTATATAGATTCTCAATTAATGTTGAACAACCATGTTTTAAATGCCAATTCCGTCCATTCAATCCGTGGACTCACCCTGGAATTTTTGCCACTTGGACGGCTGAGATTTCCCTATCCCATTAGGGTTTTGTGGTTGTGGTTTTTGGAGGCATTTGTATAAATATTGAGCTAAATTTCGAGACTGTTCTTTCTTCCCTCATTTGTTTTGCTCTACTCTTGGTGCCGAGCCTCTGCGTGCTGAAGAAGTGAGGCTTTATCTATTCCAGGCTTCACGAACGTGTTCATCTTTCATCGCCTCACAAGGCAGGTATAATCATATGAGCCCTATGCTATGTTAACCTGTGAAGCTTTTAGGATGAATACGTATGTTAATACCTTCAAGTTACAATATTAGACTTGAGTTTTTGTTTATGCCGTTTCTTTCTCTAGTCCTGTTTACTATCGAGGACTCATGGCATCGGATTTTATTGCTTTTATCTGGTTGCCCAAATCTCTCACAACGTTTTTCTGTGCTATTATAGAATTTTCATTTTTAGATGATGACATTTAACATTGTTATCCCCGCGTTCTTGCTAGGAATTACTCTTTTTCGTCATTACTGACTTAGCAAGGGTCATCTATTCCATTCGACAAATTATCCGGTTTCGTAGCGGCCAATTTCTCTTCGGTAAGCCATCGTGGTATTGGAACCATATTATTCTGGAGTTTTTATTTTCGTTTTGGTGAAATTTTTTGACAATACCCTATGTTCTTCACACAGGTCGCATAGATGAGAACATCTTCCATTCCCAAGGTAAACGGAATTGTTTTATGTTCCCTTCACATAGTTTATATGCAGCGTGTTCTCCTATCGTTTTATTATAACGATACATCATCTTGCTCTTGCTTGGTTGCTGGTAACTTCGAATAGCGTCGAGGGTTTTTGTTCAGTGTTAATGGGTAGAGTTGAAATTTCTGCGACTTGACTTGGTTTTTTTAAATTTTGGGATTTCAGGTCGGTATCAATGCCTCCTAACTCGGCGTATCACCAGACTCTTATATTATTATTGTCCCAAATCTTGCTCAGACAAATTCAAATGTTCTTCTGTTGTCGCAGAAGTTGTTATTGTGGAATTTCTTTACGCTAGACACTAGGACTGTTAGCAATTTTTCATTAATGCTAACAT
Organism: Pinus albicaulis; assembly: GCA_034641835.2. Classification (NCBI taxonomy): domain Eukaryota; kingdom Viridiplantae; phylum Streptophyta; class Pinopsida; order Pinales; family Pinaceae; genus Pinus; species Pinus albicaulis. Next base: position 1,168,604,405 of record CM076579.1, on the reverse strand, counting down.
TATCAGAATTATCAATTTCTGTGTTCCTACTATTAACTCTTGAAGGTCGGATCCCATACGAGGTTCGGAACTGATATGTATATATTGATTTATTTACAATTTTCCTCTATAAATCATGCCCATCAATGATATTATCTACAGACCACCGTTTTTCATTTTCATGTGAATACTCATAGAATTTATTTCTCCCAGACATCTGTATGCATAAGTTCGTCTCGAGAATTTATAAGCTTGCTAGTATCATTTTATTTTTCTACGTATTGTACTAGCATAATATATGTAACCCTCTATTTTTTATTTTAGTTTTCAGGTCTAAATCTTTCAGTGCATGGGATATTTCCATGCCTACAGAATCTATGAATTCATGTACATTATATACACAGCAATGGATTCTATGTATAATCCTGAGGTTGAGGTCTGGATAATAGGTAACTTATGTTGAATCATAAGGTTTCTAATTATACCTTTGTACTTTGTTTCCTAGTACATTAGTTTCAGTAACTCATATTGTTTAAGCCAAATACCTTGATTTAGGCACTTATATGACCACAAGAACATGAGTTAACTCACAGCCTTTACGTAGTATTCATGAGATATAGAATTTCACATGCCATCCTATTTTATATTAATTGTTCTGTTTGGACCACCCCTATTCCAAGATGCAGCATTACATTTTGAGTGGAGAGGAGAGAGATGAGCAAAGATATATATATATATATATATATATATTATATATATATATATATATATATATATATATATATATATATATATATATATATATATATATATATATATTTAGCTAGGTCTCTTCATTAGCTGAAATTGTATAAGCACTAAAATATATGTTCTTTCAATTTTGTCCTTACTGCAGCATGCAGCTTATAGATAGCCATGTATTGTTATTTTGGAAATATACAGGTCTGTACTTTACTCAGTAATTTTCATAAATTTCTTACTACCCACATAATTCAATTATCTCTAGTGTCCACTGTTTTAATCCTATTATTAACAGAAGCAGATTAAAGTTACAAATTTATGAACTATGAGGTACTAGAAATCTACAGATTTAAACGAAAGGCTGGTTTAGAGCTTCTGGATGATTTTTCCTCATCTTTCTAGTTCCTACAACCATGCAGACTGAGTGGGTTTAAATCTCTCCTTAACTCTTTAAATGTATGGAACACTACTATAGTTCAGAAAACAAAATATACATAGGTAACTACAGTCTGTCACACCACAATTAAATTTTCAATTATTCATAATTACTGTGAGCATACCACTTGGGTAATTGACTAGTCCCCCCAACCGTAGAGTCCCTTTATCTCCAGAACTCACCCCTGAGTTGAGACCACCTCCAGAACAGATCAACCTCTAATCTATTTAGGAATAGCTTATTTAAGATTTTTTCCCCCAAAGCTTGTTTCTAATTCTGCGTCCAGAATATTAGGATGCTTTTCTTCCCGTTTGCCTAGGCTTCCCTATTTAGGGACTTTTAAAGCCACTTTCTACTTTTCCCAGCTTTTTACCTCTTCCCAACTACTTTCCACATCATTGGGGAAACTAGATTTTCCTCAAAATCAAATTTGGAAATAAATTCTTTCAAGGATTTTTGAAAGATTTTTGGGGAAAGTATTTGCCTTTATCCATCCTCATGGATTTAGCAAGTGATCTCATAATTCTCATTTTCGCCAATATCCACAAAATTATTTTATTCATTTTCTCAAAATTAAATATTTAATTACATCCATAAAATACTTATCCATTTGGGGTCCACTCCCCTTAGGATTAAAGTTCAAATGTCTAGCTTTGAAAGAAAACATAAACTAGGGGTGTTACAAATGGTATCAGTGCTTATGTTACATAACACTGGGCTGTTGTTGTTGTGCTCATTGTTGTTATGTGCTCATTGTAAATGTTATTTATAAATTTTTATTATTATTACTGATCTTTGTTGTTTAGTGTACAGTGTGGCGCTGAAACAAACAATTGAAATGGATGGAAATGATGAACTTTATGTTGATCTGCGAGATGAAGAGAATGCACCAGATCCCAATGCTCTGGTGATGGCTATGTTGCACAGTTTGCAACGAGAAATGGCTGACTAAGAAGCCAGAATTACAGATTGTCATTAGCCAGTGAGGAGCAGGAAAAGCTCATCAGAGAACTAACTTCGGGGAACAGCCAAGAAGGTGAAGGTTTTGGAAAGAGGAAGACTGATGAGTCTGAAGAAGATGATGCTACTAGGCATTAGTATAAGTAGAAAAAGGAATTACAGGGGGAATTCCAGAATATCAAGCGTCCCTCCTATGATGGGGAGAAGGAGGAAGATGTTGAATCTTGGTTGTTGAACATGATTAAATACTTTCAAGTCTATGAATATGAAAGTAATCTGAAAGCTAGATTAGCTGTCTACCAGCTGCAAGGTAAGGCTACCTTGTGGTGGGAGGAGACGAAAATGGTTCATGCTATTGATGAAAATACGGTTACTTGGGAAGATTTCCAAGTTAAGTTTAAAAACCACTACTTAAATGAATGTTATTATGATGATAAAGCAAAAGAATTTCATGAGCTTAGACTGGGACAACTTACTATTGATGATTTTGTTACCAAGTTTACCAATCTGTTGAGATATGTCCCTTACATTAGGGAAGAGAAGGCCAAGGTACAAAGGGTTTTGAACTATTTACCTGCTGTGTATAAAGAGAAGATTGAGTTTGATAACCCAAAAATGATGGACAAAGCTGTTAGAAAAGCTAGATTGTGCTACCAGTAGTTTAAATGAAAAGGTGACCATGGGAAAAACTTGGTAAACAAGGGTGAGTTTAAAGGAAAGAAATAGAAACCAGCTTACTTGAAGAATTTTGGCAGCGATCACCAGAGGAAAAGGTTTAATAAAGCAAAAGAAATCCAGACAGCTTAGTCTCAAATTGGTTCCAAACAACTAGATGAAGGAAATAAGAAGGAAGGCACAATCAAAATGAGGGAACCTTTGAAATTTTGTGGATGTGGAGAACCCCATCTATTGAGGGATTGTCCCCACCATAACATTCATATGATTATGAGAGATCGAGAAGCTACCACAGTAAATGAAATAGCAAGAAATATACCCATTATCAGTGCAACCTTGGAGAATCAACGAGCCGAACACCAAGCTACCATGGTTTAAATGGAGGGTAAGATTGTTGACCAATCTGTTACTGTTTTGATTGATCCAGGTGCTTCTTTGAGTTACATTAGTCCAAAAATTGTAGAAAAATGCAATCTCAAAACTGAAAAATTTTAGCAGTCTTGGCTGGTCCAGTTAGCCACTGGCACCAAGAGGAAAGTAACTCATAAGTTACGTCAAACAACAATCAAATTAAATGATTTTCAAACAGAATTAAATTTAAACATTCTGCCATTAGGTTCATATGACTTACTGATAGGAATGGAGTGGCTGGAAAAGAAAAAGGCCATGATGAATTGCTGGGATAAGACCCTGCATTGTGTAGATGAAGAGGGGAAACCTTTTATTCTCAAGGGAAAACCAAAACCTATCTCTGTAAGACAAATATCAGCACTGCAATTAAAACAAATAGCTAGGAAAGGATACCAAGTATATGCAATACATGTAGAAGAGACAGAACAGAAAATTGAAGAAAATCTGCTCGATGCTTTGCCAGTAGTAAGAGAGTTTAAGGAATTCTTTCCAGATGAGATTCCTCATCTTCCTCCCAAAAGAGAGATTGACTTTTCAATCGATTTGGTGCCAGGAGAAACACTGGTTTCCTCAGCCCCTTATCCAATGAGTCCCCCCAAACTCATGGAACTGAAAATGTAATTGCAAGAATTGCTGGATAAGGACTATATCCGACCGAGTGTGTCTCCTTAGGGAGCACCAGTTATATTTGTGAAAAATAAGGATGGAACCTTTAGGATGTGCATCGATTATCGTCAACTGAATAAGTTGACAATTAAAAACAGATACCCATTGCCAAGAATTGATGATATTTTTGACCAAGTGAGAGGGGCTTTAGTATTTTCGAAGATTGACTTAAGGACTGGTTATCACCAGCTCAGAATTAAAGAAGAAGACTTCAGCAAAATAGCCTTTCAAACCAGGTATGGTCACTACAAATTTGTAGTCCTACCTTTTGGCTTGACAAATGCCCCTGCCACCTTTATGTGCTTAATGAACAGTGTGTTAAATAAGTACTTGGATAAATTCGTACTTGTGTTCATAGATGATATTTTAGTTTACTCAAAAAGTGAGGAAGAACACAAAGAGCACTTGAGGATAGTATTGAAAACTTTGAAAGAAAGCCAGTTATATGAAAAATTCAGTAAATATGAATTCTATAAGGACAAGATCCAATACTTGGGTCATATTATTTCTGAACAAGGGTTGGTTGTTGATCCTGAAATGATAAAGGCTATTAAAGAATGGCCTGTGCCAACAGATGTTTCAGCAGTGAGATCCTTCATGGGGATTGTAAGTTATTATCGAAGATTTGTGGAGAGATTTTCTGCCATATCATACCCCATAACCTCACTACAAAGGAAGGGTGTCAAATTTGAGTGCACTGAAAAGTGCCAAAACAGTTTTGAACAATTAAAATTAAAACTCACCACAACCCCTATCTTGAAAATTGCAGATCTTGATAAAGAATTTGTTGTATGCACAGATGCCTGTAGAGAGGGGTTGGGAGGAGTCCTTTTGCAGGAAAATTTAGTTATTGCATATGATTCTAGGAAACTGAAGACACATGAACAGAACTATAGTGCCTATGATTTGGAGTTAGCTGCTATTATTCATGCCTTGAAGATGTGGCAACACTATCTTCTTGGAAAGAAATTTATATTGATGACAGATCATATTAGTATTAAATACTTCTTTTCCCAAACTGAGTTGAATGATCGACAAGACAGATGGCTATATTTTCTGAGTGAATTTGATATGGACATAAAACATATCAGAGGAAAAGAAAATAAAATTGTGGATGCTTTGAGCAGAAATTCTTGTCAAAATATAAATCGAATTGGAAGTAGTGTTAATTTTGATTTAGAAGATTTAATAAGAAAGGCAGCAGACCAGGATCCAAATTATGAAACACTATAGGTGAAACTACTAAAGAAGGATATGGCTGATTACACTCAAAACCAAAAAGGGCTGATCTGCTACAAAAACAGATTATATACCCCCAATGTGGAGTCCTTGAAAAGAGAGATTCTAGATGAATATCACAAACAGTCATATGCAGGGCATCCTGGGTATCAGAAATTGTTAACAAATTTGAAAAAGAAGTTGTTTTGGCTAGGAATGAAAAGAGATGTAGCAGAATATTTAGCTAGATGCATGGAGTGTCAACTTGTTAAAGTTGAACATCAGCATCCTGCTGGTGTTTTAAACCCTTTGCCGATTGCGGAATGGAAATGGGACACAATTTCTATAGATTTCATAACAGGGCTACCCAAAACTAAATACCAACACGATTCAGTGATGGTAGTGGTAGACACTTTAAAAAAAGTTGCACACTTCATACCTGTAAAGTCTACTTTTGGGATAGCCCAAGTAGAAGATGTATTTATAAAAGAGATAGTAAGATTACATGGGGTCCCAAAGATGATTGTTTCAGATAGAGATACTAAGTTCACATCATCCTTTTGGAAAGGTCTATTTGGAGGTATGGGCACCAAGTTGAATTTTAGTACTGCCTATCACCCTCAGAGCGATGGGCAGACAGAGAGAACAAATCAGATTTTGGAGGATATGTTAAGAATGTACGTGATGGATAGGCCATAAAAATGGGAAGACTACTTTCATTTAGCTAAATTTTCCTATAATAATAGCTCTCAATCCTCCATCAAAATGAGTCCGTTTGAGGCACTCTATGGAAGGAAATGTCGTACACCTTTGAGTTGGATCCAACCTGAAGTTAAGCTAATGTTGGGAGCATATGCTTTGCAAGAGATGGAAATAATTGTTAAACAAATACAAAGAAACATCAAGACAGCACAAGATCGCCAGAAAAACTATGCTGATAAGAAAATGACACATTGAGAATTCAAAGTGGGGGAGCATGTGTACTTGTGTATTAAACCCAAAAATAGCACACTTTATGCTGGAAGTTGTGCAAAACTAGCTCCTAGATATTGTGGTCCTTTTGAAGTATTAGAAAGGGTGGGACCAGTGGCTTACAAGCTGGCCTTACCACCCCATGATAGAGTTCATGATTTGATTCATGTTTCATTATTAAAAAGATATGTACATGGTGCTTCTCACATAGTTGATTGGAATGTGATACAGGTTGAACCAGAAGGGGATTTCCTTCCAGAACCGCTTCAAATATTGGAGCGGGAAGAAATTGAATTGAGGAATCGAACGATAGCAAGAGTAAAGGTGCAGTGGAAGCACTTTACTGCCGAAGAAGCTACCTGGGAAAGAGAAGCTGAAATGATGAAAAAACATCCATTTTTGTTTGAAAAATGAACTCTAGTAATTAGATATTAACACCGAGGACGGTGTTTGCTTTCAGAGGGAGAATATGTAACATCCCTAGTTTATGTTTTCTTTCAAAGCTAGACATTTGAAATTTAATCCTAAGGGGAGTGGACCCCAAATGGATAATTATTTATGGATGTAATTAAATATTTAATTTTGAGAAAATGAATAAAATAATTATGTGCATATTGACCAAAATGAGAATTATGAGATCACTTGCTAAATCCACGAGGATGGATAAAGGCAAATACTTTCCCCAAAAATCTTTCAAAAATCCATGAAATAATTTATTTCCAAATTAGATTTTGAGGAAAATCTAGTTTCCCCAATGATGTGGAAAGTAGTTGGGAAGAGGTAAAAAGCTGGGAAAAGCAAAAAGAAGCTTTAAAAGTCCCTATATAAGGAAGCCTAGGAAAACAACAAGAAAAACATCCTGATATTCTGGACGCAGAATTAGAAACAGGCTTGGGGGAGAAAAAGCTTAAATAAGCTATTCCTGAACAGATCAGAGGTTGATCTATTATGGAGGTGGTCTCAGCTCGGGGGTGAGTTCTGGAGATAGAGGGACTCTATGGTTGGGAGGACTGGTCAATTACCCAAGTGGTATGCTTGCAGTAACTATAAACAATTGAAAATTTAATTGTGGTGTGACAGACTGTAGTTACCTATGTATATTTTATTTTTTGAATTATAGTAGTGTTCCATACATTTACAGAGTTAAGGAGAGATTTAACCCCCCTCAGTTTGCATGGTTGTAGGAACTAGAAAAATGAGGAAAAATAAATATTTGTCTACTGGTTTAAGTTAAACGTTAAATTTTGTTGTTAGTTTATGTTGCATTGCATTGTGTTGTTCCGGTTTTTTCTTGGATTGGCATGGGTTTGTCATTAACTCAGAACACAGAATAAGTATTCTGAATGAATTTATCATGACATGAATGGAAATTTGTCCGTAGAAAAAAAGTGAAATTGTTGGTCTCTTTATAGCATGCTCAATCACTTTCATGTTTAGGATTATTATTCTTTTTATATATTTTGTAATATTTTAGAAATGTAATTAATATTATTAATTTTTTTATATATTTAGAACTATTTTGAAAATCTAATTGATAATAGTAAAGTCAATTATTTGAATTTGTTCTTCCTATAAAATTTTAAAAATATTTAAAAAATTGCAATAACGATTATGTTTATTTTGAAAAAAGTTGAAGACTTGCATAAAATTCAAAGAAATAAATATAATTTTTTATAAAAGAATGAGAATTATTAAAAAAAAAAAAACATATTGTCATGCCTCCTACCATGTCACTCTTTCTTTCATCACATAGTGATAGGGCGGTGCCTAGGCATCCAATCTAGAGTTACCACGACGAGGTCATCATTAGGCTTGATGGACAAGGGTTATCCCATTATAACTATAAGGTTTCATTCTTGGCTTGCTCCTTTGCAACACAACTCTGTGCAAGAAGTTACCAAGGTCTAATTAAGGAGGTCTTGGCAACTTATGAGTAGTTCACTGGATCTTGGATCTTGGATTTGGTGACTTTCATCAGGTCTTTCTCCTTTCTTACGCACTCTGCCCATCCAAAGTGAATTTATCTATGGCCTATATATAGTGGTTTTGCGGTCGACTGAACCAGTGTCACCGTCCTTCCAAAGTCACCACGACTGACTAAAGTGTCCAATGGTGTTATCCCTCCTGAGACTAACACAAGGCTACTCTTTCTTAGTCTACAGGTTCTTATAGAATATAAAAGGATACAAGAAGATTGGAATTCAACAGAGAGATGAGGAAATTCTCCCTAAGGTTCAAAAATCATCATCAAATGCATGAATTGGGGTGCACTAGGTGAGTTATCAGTCTATAAACATTTTCATCTTGGGGATAAGGAAACCTAGGTAGGTTGCCCCCAACCAAGAATGTGATTCCTGTTGAAAGGCCTCAGACTCTCTTTACAATAACAAGGATATGCTATGCATTTTTCATGGTGGGATGACTTCATCTACCCATCAACTTAGCCTTGAGGTACTACATACGGTAAATATTCCATCGTTAGGAAGTTCAAGAGTGCCAGTGCAATGCAAGTCAATCCTCCCATGAGGTTGTGCCCTACCCAAGGGAGTACATTCCACCATAGGCTACACAAGCCCTCACATGGATTTACAGTCTAAAAGCTAAGAGATAGGAATATCCTCAACATTCCTAATGGACGTTCGCATTTTGTAACATGAGATTGTGGTGCTCATAAGCTCACAGATCGGGTTGATAGTCTATTCTTGATGTAACCTACTAATTTCAATAAAAAATACCTTTGTTAAACATTGTCATAGCTAGTCTAGGTCTTTGTGGACTCTGGGAATGCTTCAGCGGTTTGAAATTTATATTATTATTAATTATTTTTATATTTCTATTTATTTTTAAAATTAAGCTAATTGTTTTATATGCTACTTTGTAAATTTTTCATAGCTAATAAAATTTCCAAAACCATTAGTTAACATAAACAATATTATTTTTGGAAATAATATATTGCCATAAATCCTTATTGTTATTACATTACTTAAAAAAAAATATTTATATTTTTATTATAAATCACATATAAGTTAGTTAACGTTGTAAATAGAAGCAATGCTGAATTAATTGCACACTCCATCTTCTTGAGCAAGGCATTATTAATTGTTTGTACAAAATCCCAAGGAAATTAATATAGAAACACCTTTCTACTAATGGTGCTTTAATATTTGCATTTATTTTGTTTAGAGTTTCCATGTAGTGAAAAAAAAATTGTTTTATCCAAATCAATACCTTTATTAGGGGATAGTGTCAGTGTGATAGTAATAAAAAAAGATTTATGTCACAACCACAACACCCCAAAGTAAGTCGGGGATCAAGACATGTCTCCTTTCGCCAAATGGTTTGACTGTCCATTCCCGACACTAGATTATATAAGGCAACATGTTCATATTTTCGCTTATTTTATTTGAATAGAAATTTATTATTGAGGATTATCCAAAAAATTCATGATAAGATAATTATAATTCTAATAATAATAACCAAATATTGATTTTTTTAAATTTTTAAATATGGATTGTGCTGAAATGTTCACTAAATTAAATTTTATGCAATCTTATGCATTTAATGAAATTACCTACAATTATAACACTTCTTAAAATTTTGCGTCCAATGTAGAAATTATGGTGTAAATTTGCAACTGATTATGAAGTTTTAATCAAAATCACAAGACACAAACCTACTCTACTGATCTATGGACATTAATTCAAAATTTAGAACAAAATTTTTAGACATGTGATAAGAAATCACACACATGCAGTATTTTTCCTAGGGAAAGTAATATGATAAAAACGTCAATACCTTCTTGCATTAATCTAATGAATAGAGATGTATTAAAATTTATTTACTCAATTGAGCACAACCTGCAAGTGAATATCCTATCTCCCTGTTCACTGAGAAGCTATGACCTAGACTTAGTGAATTTTTTCCTATGTTTGAACTCCTATCTTCATGCATTGTTCCTTGAGAAATTATGCCCCTATTATTTAGGAATTCTCCAAAATGGATTGCACAATTCCTTAGGTTGATCATCTAACTTGATGCAACACATGTACACTCAAGACTAGTCTACATCTGATGTTACACTGCCTTTGAATCTATAGAAAGCCTGGGAACTCGAATTCTCTACTTGAACTAGCTATATTGGGCTGATTGAATTGGATTATCACTGAGTTTTACTGAAGTTCCACTACTTAACTGACCGTCCACTAGTTCATTCAATAGTTAGAACTAGTTTAACTGAAAACAACCTTAGATAACTGACCTTGATTGCTACATATTAGCAATAAAAAATGCTTAGCTAAAATCTGACTCCTCAAACTCAAATTTACTGAGTAAACTAGGTGACACAAGCCATGCCACACAAGTTAACTACATCCAAGTTGTGTGTTGATGTGGAAATTCGAATTTTCTCAATTTAATCAAGGAAAAATCAAATTGAGAATTTCTTGTTGCATTTTTCAACGTGCAACTTTGCAAAAAAATTTGTAATTGAATGTGTGCCATGGAAAGAGACAAATAATAATGTATGTGACTCTCCCAATTTTATTTTTGAACTGCAACAGATTGATTCATTAATAGTTAGTAGGATATTCATTCTAAAAATTATCTAAAGAGATGAGCGATTTTAAAAAATAAATTAAAAATTACATATACATATCATGATCATACACCCTTTACAACTTAGGTTATTCCATGTGGAAAGTAATTGTGGATCCCCAGGGAAACACGTCGAGAGTTGGGGTTTACTGGTTTGTTCTTTCACTTAACTGTAATGTCTCTTCCTTACCATAAATTTTTTTTTCTAGTTATAATTCAACACTAACTTTCCTGTCGAATTTCGTCATTTAGGATCTGACATGGAATAGGGTCTCCATTCCTATTTGTATATGTATTACTGTATGGAAATATATATATATATATATATATATATATATATATATATTCTTTCCGACAAGAGGGTTGGGCATCATTTTACTACCTCTAACCCCATACCACACTACTATACCTACATTTTACCCCCAATACCCTTGCGGTATGTTTACTATTGATCTCCACGCATATGTATCTCTATGCATATTTAACTATACTTTTTGACATTTGCACAAAATTCCTCCATGGATTTTACATTAATATGTTTCGTTGGCTTGAATATCCGTACCACTTCCAAGCTTAAAATATTATGTGGCATGTCACTTATACGAGGCATCACATGGTCAAATGGTGTTATTTATGACTGATGTCGATTTTTTGTATAGTTGGTGTGGCCCCTGGCCGATGTGAATGTGCATTACAATTGCATCATAGGTGTTTCATGTACACTTCCATTTAATGTGATATTGCTACGAGAATGGGTGTATCACTTTGTGCGACGTTCCTTCTGTCACGTTGGAAAAGATGGCTCAGGGTTTTGGCCTACGAAACCCCTTAATCTTTACACATCCCTTTATGAAATGCCACTCTATGGTGTCTTTTGTTGTTTCATTGAGTTTGTTATAGCGTTAACAGGCTGAGTTGGACATCTTCAAGTTCAATCTATATGCCATGCTGGAGTATGGTTTAATTTTCGTCTACCAGGTGACATTAATGAAGTACTTGAGAAATTGATTTCATATATCCATGAATTGATGTATTGGTATTAATGGCCATTGCCTCCTCTCGATTCGCGTATAAGCTATGGATCCTAGGCCATCTGGACGGTGGCGATCAGTTCACCCCTTTAGGGTTTCATCACTTCTCTGGATTGGATGTGGTTATATAAATCTCCGTTTTAGTGTTGAGGTGGTTTCTTTGCCCTTCATTTGTTTTACTTGCCTCTCAGTGTCGAGGCTCTGCAAGCTGAGGAGCTAAATTTTGGCTCATCCAAACTTCTGGCCTACCTACCTATCCATCGACATTTAATCCAGGTATGAGCCTTTATGCACGCCTTTCATTCTACCGTGAAGATCACGTGCTGACTCTATAGTTTGATATATATCTTTCTCTATGGAAATTTTGAGAACTGGTTATATGAATTAATTTCGTTCTTGTAGTCTCGTTCATGGTCTAACCCTTGTTTGGGTCCGTTAAAAAAACTTCTCAAGGCAGTCTCCTGTACTAATATATTGGTTTTTTTTTTTTTTTAACACCACCATCACTGCGTCTATTTCGTTTAACCTTTGGTTACCGATGCTTGATACTAATACGCCAGATTTCTTAATAGGGCATACTTCTGCTCGTCCTTTATGACTTGAATATTGGGTTCGAATGGTGGGATGTTGAATTTGCTCGTCTCTTCTTCGGCGAGCAATACACCTTAGGCAAGAATCAATTTCCTTGTCCCATTGTTAAGGGGTTTTCCTCATTTCCTTATTTAACTTCTGGTTTTCTAATTTGTTAACCTTATGCCTCTACCTCTATTGCAGATTATTTGGAAGGAATGAGGTTCTCCCCTGCTAGGTAACCAATTCTTACCTTGTTATTTCTTTTCTATTGTTTGTTTTGCTCAAATTTTCTATCAATTACTCTATTCGTCATCTCACTGTCACGACTGTGTTTCTACAGGTAATGTAGACGCCATACGATTTTCATCCTCGACGAGCCATGAGATACGTCATATCATTTAACACTAATTTCACTGCCCTTGGCATTTTTGGGTCGGTATACACCTGGGCAGAGAGAAGCCATCCTCTCGTCGCACTATTCTACCTAAATTGTGCAGATAGCTAAATTTCTTAGGGTCATAAACAGTGTTTATTGTAATTCTAGACTCTGTCAGAGACTGTGACTATTATTTATTTTCATTCATATGATGAAATCCCTTGAATATTTTAATTTCTAGAGTGAGAGTGTGGCTTTTTGAAAGAATTTTGCCCGAGGGGCTTAGATTTTTATATTTATATACAGAACGTATTTATTCTTTGTCCCTAATATTATTGACAACTCCATAATGTTTTCTAGAATTTTCCAGATTATTATTTGATGGATTTTCTCCTATTACCTTGCATTCAATTATTTATTTTTGTGTCAGTTTAATATGATTGAAGAAATAATGAGTTCTCTGGGGCTATTTCTCTTTTCAAATTCTTGTCATAATAATGACTTCAATGTATATACGTCTCTCTATTGCCCAATTCTTCAAGTTTACAGTGACTCAGTGAATGAGAAATTACAAATGTTATGCATTGTATATATATAATATGACTCCCACAGTGAACTCTCTGTATTCCTATGAGGTTGTAGTTCAATTGGAAGAGCTTCGTATGTCAAGAAAAATGTTCCCTGCAACTGTATACATCTAATTTTTGTTCTTCTGGTTTCATAATATAACAGTCCCAGTATATCAATGTTTAATCTGACTTTCTTCACTGATATGTTATATAGATCTAGTGGATAGCTATTTGCTAAATTCTTCAACACATATATATATCTATATATATGGTACAGGCATTGGTTTGTTTTATAATTTCCCATGCACATCTAGTTTTTCCAACAGATATTTAGTTGGACCCTCCCTTTTATAAAAGGAGTTAATCCCATAGTTTTTATACATAACTCTCCTTTCATAACTATTTCTAAAGGTGATAGTCATGTTTAGTTTCATTTCTTTTCTATCTGAAGATAGATAAGCAGTACTAGAAATACATACTTTTCCATTCTGTCCTTATTGTAGAAGATATTAAAATATCTATAAATAGACATGCACTGCTGTATAAAAATTCTATATATCTGTAATTCACTTAGTTAATTAAATAAAGGGATAATTATGTCGTGTATATATTTAATTTACTACTATTCACAGATTTATGGATTTTCTTACAGTGTTGTCTCAATCAATTCCATTTTCGACAGAAGCAGATTAAAGTTACATAGTTATAAATTATGAGGTAACATAATCTCCAGATTTAAATTAGGAACTGGTTTAGAGATTCTGGCTGATTTTTCCTCATATTTCTGATTCCTACAACCATGCAGAACTGCCATAAATTAATTATTCTACCTTTCTAGAAATGTAAGGAACACTCGCACAACCAAAACATTGTAAGAATTATACAGCTACAGTCACTAACCTTTCCACTTAACAACAATTAATTTTTAATCATTCATAATACTGTGTGCATGCCTCTTTGGTAATTGACCAATTCTCCCAACCGTAGAGTCCCTTCATCTCCAAAACTCACCCCTGCGTTGAGACCACACCTAGAACAGACCAATCTCTAATCTGTTTAGGGATAGCTTATTTAAGCTTTTGCTCCCCAAAGTCTGTTTCTAATTCTGCGTCCAGAATATCAGGATTATTTTCTTCCTGTTTGCCTAGGCTTCCCTATTTAGGGAATTTTAAAGCTTCTTTCTGTTTTTCTCAGCTTTTTACCTCTTCCCAACTACTATGCACATCATTGGGGAAACTAGATTTTCCTCAAAATCTAATTTGTACATAAATTATTTTAAGGATTTTTGAAATATTTTTGGGGAATTATTTGGCTCTATCCATCCTCATGGATTTAGCAAGTGGTCTCGCAATTCTCATTCTGGTCAATCTGCACAGAATTATTTTATTCATTCTTTTTCAAAATAAAATATTTAATTACATCCAGACAATACTTATCCATTGGGGTCCACTCCCCTTTGGATTAAAGTTCAAATGTCTAACTTTTACAGAACACAAAAATAGGGGTGCTACATATTCCCCCTCTGAAAGCAAAAACCATCCTCGGTGTTGATATTTAACTACTAGAGTTCATTTAAAAAAAAAAATGGATATCTTTCCATCACTTCAGCTTCTCTTTCCCAGGTAGCCTCTTCAGCAGTAAAGTGCTTCCACTGCACCTTTACTCTCACTATCGTCTGATTCCTCAATTCAATTTCTTCCCTCTCCAATATTTGAAGTGGTTCTAGAAGGAACTCCCCTTCTGCTTCCACCTGTATCACATTCCAATCAACTATGTGAGAAGCATCATGTATATATATTTTTAATAATGAAACATGAAACACATAATGAACTTTAACATGGGGTGGTAAAGCCAACTTGTAAGCCACTGGTCCCACCCTTTCTAACACTTCAAATGGACCACAATATCTAGGAGCCAGTTTCGCACAACTTCCAGCATAAAGTGTGCTCTTTTTGGGTTTAATGTGCAAATACACATGTTCCCCCACTTTAAATTCTCAATGTACCCTCTTCTTATCACCATAGTTTTTCTGGCAATCTTGTGCGGTCTTATTGTTTATTTGTATTTGTTTAATAATTCTTTCCATCTCTTGCAAGGCATCTAGTCCCAACATTAGCTTATCCTAAGGTTGGCTCCAACTCAAAGGTGTACGACATTTCCTTCCATAGAGTGCCTCAAACGGGCTCATTTTAATGGAGGATTGATAGCTGTTATTATAGGAAAATTCGGCTAAATCCAAGTAGTCTTGCCACTTTGATGGCCTATCCATCACATACATTCTCAGCATATCCTCGAAAATCTGATTAGTTCTCTCTATCTGACCGTCAATCTGAGGGTGATAGGTAGTACTAAAGTTCAACTTAGTGCCCATACCTCCAAATAGACCTTTCCAAAAGGCTGTTGTGAACTTAAAATCTCTGTCTGAAACAATCATCTTTGGGACCGCATGTAACCTTACTATCTCTTTTAGGAACACATCTGCTACTTGGGCTGTCCCAAAAGTAGATTTCACCGGTATAAAGTGTCAAGCTTTTGTTAAAGTGTCTACTACCACCATAACTGAGTCATGTTGGTACTTGGTTTTGCGTAATCCTGTTATGAAATCTATAGAAACGGTGTCCCATTTCCATTCTGCAATCGGCAAAGGGTTTAAAAGTCGAGCAGGAGGTTGATGCTCAACTTTAACTAGTTGACACTCCATGCATCTAGCTAAATATTCTGCTACATGTCTTTTCATTCCTCGCCAAAACAACTTCTTTTTCAAAGCTGTTAACGTTTTCTGATATCCAGGATGCCCTGCATACGACTGTTTGTGATATTCATCTAAAATATTTCTTCTCAAAGAGTCCACATTGGGAATATATAATCTGTTTTTATAACAGATCAGCCCTTTTTGATTTTGAGTGAAATCAGTCTTCTCTTTCTTTAGTAGTTTCACCCGTAGTGTTTCATAATTTGGGTCCTGGGCTACTACCTTTTTCACTAAATCTTCAAAATCAAACTGGGCACTACTCCCAATGCTGTTTATATTTTGACAAGAATTTCTGCTCAAGGCATCAACAATTTTATTTTCTTTCCCTCTGATATGTTTTATGTCCATATCAAATTCACTTAGAAAGGACAGCCATCTGGCCTGTCTAGCATTCAATTCAGTTTTGGAAAAGAAATATTTAAGACTAATATGACCAATCATCATTGTAAATTTCTTTCCAAGAGGATAGTGTCGCCACATATTCAAGGCATGAATAACAGTAGCTAATTCCAAATCATAGGCACTATATTTTTGTTCATGTGTCTTCAGTTTCCTAGACTCATATGCAATCACTGAATTTTCTTGCAAAAGGACTCCTCCCAACCCCTCTCTACATGCATCTGTACATACCACAAAATTCTTTATCTGGATCCGCAATTTTCAATATAGGGGTTGTGGTGAATTTTAGTTTTAATTGGTCAAAAGTGTTTTGGCATTATTCAATCCACTCAAATTTTACCCCCTTTCTTTGTAGTGAGGTTATGGGGTATGCTATGGAAAAAAATATCTCCACAAATCTGCAATAATAACCTGCAACTGCATGAACGATCTCACTGTTGAAACATCTGTTGGCACAGGCCATTCTTTAATAGCCTTTATCTTTTTAGGATCAACAGCCAGCCCTTGTTCAGAAATAATATGACCCAAGTACTGGATCTTGTCCTTATAGAATTCACATTTACTGAATTTGGCATATAACTGGTTTTCTTTCAAAGTTTGCAATACTATCCTCAAGTGCTCTTTGTGTTCTTCCTCACTTTTTGAGTAAACTAAAATATCATCTATGAACATAAGTACGAATTTATCCAAGTACTTATTTAACACAATTTTCATTAAGCACATAAAGGTGGCAGGGGCATTTGTCAACACAAAAGGTAGAACTACAAATTCGTAGTGACCATACCTGGTTCGAAAGGATGTTTTGCTGATGTCTTCTTCTTTAATTCTGAGCTGCTGACAACCAGTCCTTAAGCCAATCTTCGAAAATACTGAAGCCCCTCTCACTTGGTCAAAAATATCATCAATTCTGGGCAAGGGGTATCTGTTTTTAATGGTCAACTTATTTAGTTGACGATAACCAATGCACATCCTAAAGGTTCCATCCTTCTTTTTCAAAAATAGAACCAGTGCTCCCCAAGGAGACACACTCGGTCGAATATATCCCTTATCCAGCAATTCTTGCAATTGCATTTTTAGTTCCATGAGCTCAGGTGGACTCATTCAATAAGGGGCTCAGGAAATAGGTGTTGCTCCCGGCACCAAATCGATTGAAGACTCAATCTCTCTTTTGGGGGGAAGATGAGGAATCTCACCTGGAAAGACTTCCTTAAACTCTCTTACTACTGGTAAAGCATCCGACAGATTTTCTTTAGTTTTTTGTTCTGTCTCTTCGACATGTACTGCATATACTTGGTATCCTTTCCTAGTTGTTCGTTTTAATTGCAGTGCTGATATTTGTCTTACCGAGATAGGTTTTTGTTTTCCCTTGAGGGTAAAAGGTTTCCCTTCTTCATCTACACAATCCAGGGTCTTATCCCAATAGTTCATCATGGCATTCTTCTTCTCCAGCTATTCCATTCCTATCAGCAAGTCATATGAACCTAATGGTAGGATGTTTAAATTCACTTCTATTTGAAAATCATTTAATTTGATGGCTGTTTGAGGTAATTTATGAGTTACTTTCCTCTTGGTGCAAGTGGCTAACTAGACTAACCAGGACTGCTAAAATGTTTCAGTTTTGAGATTTCATTTTTCTACAATTTTCAGACTAATGTAACTCAAAGAAGCACTCAGATCAATCAAAATGGTAACATATTGGTCAAAAATCTTACCCTCCATTTCAACCATGGTAGCTTGGTGTTCTGTTTGTTGATTCTCCAAGGCTGCACTGATAGTGGGGATATTTCTTACTATGTCATTTACTTTGGTAGCTTCTCGATCCCTCATAATCATCTGAATGTTTCAGTGGGTACAATCGCTCAAAGGATGGGGTTCTCCACATCCCCAGCATTTCAAAGGTTCCCTCGTTTTGAATGTGCATTCCTTCTTATTTCCTTCATCTAGTTGTTTGGAACCAACTTGAGACTGAGCTGTTTGGATTTCTTTTGATTTATTAAACTTTTCCTCTAGTGGTCCCTACCAAAGTTCTTCAGATAAGCTAGTTTCTGTTTCTTTCCTTTGAGCTCACCCTTGTTTAGCTAGCCTTTTCCATGCTCAGCATTTCCTCGAACTGCTGATAGCATAATCTAGCCTTCCTCACTGCCTCGTCCATAGTTTTTGGGTTATCAAACTCGATCTTCTCTTTGTACACAACAGGCAAACAGTTCAGAAACCTTTGCACCTTTGCCTTCTCTTCCCTAATGTAAGGGAAATATCTCAACAGATTGGTAAACTTGGTAAAAAACTCATCAATTGTGAGTCGTCCCAGTCTAAGTTCATGGAATTCCTTTGCTTTATCATCATAATAATGTTCATTTAAATAGTGGTTTTTAAATTTAGCCTAGAAGTATTCCCAAGTAACTGTCTTTTCAGCAATGGCATGAACCATTTTTGTCTCCTCCCACCACAAGGTAGCCTTACCTTGTAGCTGGTAGACAACCAATATAGCTTTCAGATTGATTTCGTATTCAGACTTGGAAATACTTAATCATGTTCAACAACCAAGATTCAACATCTTCCTCCTTCTCCCCATCATAGGAGGGATGTTTGATCTTTCATAATTCCCCCTGTAATTCCTTTCTCTTTTTATACTGATGCCTAACAGCATCATCATCCTCGGACTCATCATTCTTCCTCTTCCCAGAACCTTCACCCTATTGGCTGTTCCGCGAAGTTAATTCTCTGATGAGCTTTTCCTGCTCCTCACTGGCTAATGACAATCTGTCATTCTGGCATCTTAGCTCAACCATTTCTCGTTGAAAAATGTGCAACATAGCCATCACCGGAGCATTGCGATCTGGTGTATTATCTTCATCACGTAGATCGACATAAATTTCCTCACCTTCTGCCATTCCAACACCATTGTACAGTAAACAACACAGATCAGAAATAATAATTTTTTTTTTTTTTTCAACAGTAAATCAGTTATACAATGAGCACACACAACAACAGCCTAGTTTTGTATAACATGAGCTCTGATACCATTTGTAACGTCTCTTCCTTACAATAAATTTTTTTTCTAGTTATAATTCAACTCTAATTTTCCTGTCGAATTTCGTCATTTACGATCTGACATGGAATAGGGTCTCCATTCCTATTTGTATCTGTATTACTATATGGAAATATATATATATATATATATATATATATATATATAATTTCTTTCCCACAAGAGGGTTGGGCATCATTTTACTACCTCTAACCCCATACCACACTACTATACCTACATTTTACCCCCAATACCCTTGTGGTATGTTTACTATTGATCTCCACGCATATGTATCTCTGTGTGTATTTAACTATACTTTTCGACATTCGCACAAAATGCCTCCATGGATTTTACGTTAATATGTTTCGTTGGCTTGAATATCCGTACCACTTCCAAGCTTAAATTATTATGTGGCATGTCAGTTATACGAGGCATCACATGGTCAATTGGTGTTATTTATGACTGATGTTGATTTTTTGTAAATTTGGTGTAGCCCTTGGCAGATGTGAATGTGCGTTACAATCGCATCATAGGTGTTTCACGTACACTTCCATTTAATGTGATATTGCTACGGGAATGGGTGTATCACTTTGTGCGACGTTCCTTCTGTCTTGTTGGCAAAGATGGCTCAGGGTTTTGGCCTACGAGACCCCTCAATTTTTACACGTCCCTTTATGAAATGCCACTCTATGGTGTCTTTTGTCGTTTCATTGAGTTTTTTATAGCGTTCATAGGCCGAGTTTGACGTCTTCAAGTTCAATCTATACGCCATGCTGGAGTATGGTTTAATTTTCATCTACCAGGGGACATTAATGAAGTACTTGAGAAATCGATTTCATATATCCATGAATTGATGTATTGGTATTAATGGCCATTGCTTCCTGTTGATCTGCGTATAAGCTATGGATCCTAGGCCATACGGACGGTGGCGATCGGTTCACCCCTTTAGGGTTTCATGACTTCTCTGGATTGGATGTGGTTATATAAATCTTTGTTTTAGTGTTGAGGCAGTTTCTTTGCCCTTCATTTGTTTTACTTACCTCTCTGTGTCGAGGCTCTACAAGCTGAGGAGCTAAATGTTGGCTTGCCCAGACTTCTGGCCTACCTACCTATCCATCGACATTTAATCCAGGTATGAGCCTTTATGCACGCCTTTCATTCTACCGTGAAGATCACGTGCTGACTCTATAGTTTGATATATATCTTTCTCTGTGGAAATTTTGAGAACTGGTTATATGAATTAATTTTGTTCTTGTACTCTCGCTCATGGTCTAACCCTTGTTTGGGTCCGTTAAACAAACTGCTCATGGAGGTCTCCTTTACTAATATATTGGTTTTTTTTTTTTTACACCACCATCACTGCGTCTATTTTGTTTAACCTTTGGTTACCGATGCTCGATACTAATACATTGGATTTCTTAATAGGGCATACTTATGCTCGTCCTTTATGACTTGAATAATGGGTTCAAATGGTAGGATGTTGACTTTGCTCATCTCTTCCTCGGCGAGCGATACAACTTACGCAAGAATCAATTTCCTTGTCTCATTGTTAAGGGGTTTTCCTCATTTCCTTATTTAACTTCTGGTTTTCTAATTTTTTAACCTTATGCCTCTACCTCTATTGTAGATTATTTGGAAGGAATTAGGTTCCCCCTTGCCAGGTAACTAATTCTTACCTTGTTATTTTTTTTCCATTGTTTTTTTTTCTCAAATTTTCTATCAGTTACTATATTCGTCATCTCATTGTCACGACTATGTTTCTACAGGTAATGTAGACGCCATACGATTTTCATCCTCGATGAGCCATGAGATACGTCATATCGTTTGACACTAATTTCACTGCCCTTGGCGTTTTCAGGTCGGTATACACGTGGGAGGACAGAAGCCATCCTCTCGTCGCACTATTCTACCTAAATTGTGCAGATAGCTAAATTTCTTAGGGTCATAAACATTGTTTATTATAATTATAAACTCTGTCAGAGACTGTGACTATTAATTATTTTCATTCGTATGATGAAATCCCTTCAATAGTTTAATTTCTGGAGTGCGAGTGTGGCTTTTTAAAATACTGTTGCCCGAGGGGCTCAGATATTGATATTTATATACAAAATGTATTTATTCTTCCTCCCTGATATTATTGACAACTCCATAATGTTTTCTAGAATTTTCCAGATTATTATTTGATGGATTTTCTCCTGTTGCCTCGCATTCAATTATTTGTTTTTGTGTCGGTTTAATATGATTGAAGAAATAATGAGTTCTCTCGGGCTATTTCTCTTTTCGAGTTCTTGTCATAATAATGACTTCAATGTATATATGTCTCTCTATTTCCTGATTCTTCAAGTTTACAGTGACTCAGTGAATGAGAAATTACAAATGCTATCCATTGTATATATATAATTTGACTCCCATAGTGAACTCTCTGTATTCCTAGGAGGTTGTAGTTCAATTGGAAGAGCTTCGTATGTCAAGAAAAATGTTCCCTGCAACTGTATACATCTAATTTTTGTTCTTTTGGTTTCATAATATAACAGTCCCAGTATATCAATGTTTAATCTGACTTTCTTCATTGATATGTTATATAGATCTGGTGGATAGATATTTGCTACATTCTTCAACACACACACACACACATATATATATATATGGTACAAGCATTGGTTTGTTTTATAATTTCCCATGCACATCTAGCTTTTCCAACAGATATTCAGTTGGACCCTCCATTTTATAAAGGGAGTTAATCCCATAATTTTTATATCTAACTCTCCTTTCATAACTATTTCTAAAGTTGATAGTCATGTTTAGTTTCATTTCTTTGCTATCTGAAGATAGATAAGAAGTACTAGAAATACATACTTTTCCATTCTATCCTTATTGTAGAAGATATTAAAATATCTATAAATAGACATGCACTGTTGTATAAAAATTCTATATATCTGTACTTCACTTAGTTAATTCAATAAAGCGATAAGTTTGTCCTGTATATATTTAATTTCCTACTGTTCACAGATTTAGGGATTTTCTTACAGTGTTGTCTGAATCAATTCCATTTTCCACAAAAGCAAATTAAAGTTACATAGTTATAAATTATGAGGTAACATAATCTCCAAATTTAAACCAGGAACTCGTTTAGAGATTCTGGCTGATTTGTCCTCATATTTCTTATTCCTAAAACCATGCAGAACCGCTAGAATTTAATTATTCACCCTTTCTGGAAATGTAAGGAACACTAGCACAACCAAAACATTGTAAGAATTATACAGCTACAGTCACTAATATTTCCACTTAACAACAATTAATTTTTAATCATTCATAATACTGTGTTCATAAGACTTTGGTAATTGACTAGTCCTCCCAACCGTAGAGTCCCTTTATCTGCAGAACTCACCCCCAAGCTGAGACCACACCTAGAACAGACCAACCTCTAATCTGTTTAGGGATAGCTTATTTAAGCTTTTGCTCCCCAAAGCCTATTTCTAATTTTGCGTCCAGAATATCAGGATGCTTTTCTTCCTGTTTTCCTAGGCTTCCCTATTTAGGGACTTTTACAGCTGCTTTCTACTTTTCTCATCTTTTTACCTCTTCCCAACTACTATCCACATCATTGGGGAAACTAGATTTTCCTCAAAATCTAATTTGGAAATAAATTCTTTCAAGTATTTTTGAAATATTTTTGGGGAATTATTTGCCTCTATCCATCCTCATGGATTTAGCAAGTGGTCTCACAATTCTCATTTTTGTCAATCTACACAGAATTATTTTATTCAATTTTTTTCAAAATAAAATATTTAATTACATCCACACAATACTTATCCATTTGGGTCCACTCCCCTTTTGATTAAATTTCAAATGTCTAACTTTGAAAGAACATAAAACTAAGGGTGTTACATTAACGCAACTCAATTTATATCCAGCCTTAATATAATCAACCCTGATTATGGGTCCCACTGGAATAGGTTTGGAGATTTTGAAGTCTCAAAAATCTGTGGCAACAACAAGGGGGATAAACACCCATTCAGGACCTTAAAATAGTTCCTTTTCCATTTGGGATAGTGGCTCCGACTAGATATAATGGGACCAGTTTCCTAGAGTTGGGTTTTTGCTTTGATTGTTGGGTTTATCTCTCAAAGTATTTGCATGAAGAATTACAAAAACTAAAAACAAATTTATTCTAAAAAGCAAAACTTTGAATTTAATTCTAATTTAATCTAACTCGGGATAATATTAATTTGATACGATCTAGAATGATATCTATTCAATGTGTGATGATTAAGATCATCATAGATTTAATAGAATTATTACTTTGTAAGATGATTCTCTTGGAAAATAGTAAATCAAAAGAAAATGAGAAAAATATCACATATATTTGATGATCATATATAAAACAAACCAATTTCTATCTTTATATTGTAGAATAGTGCAACTGATATTTCAGATAAAAACAATCAATTTCATATATAATTCATGAAAGTTGGATTCATCACTAATATTCAAAATAGAACTAGTATACATGATAATAGTACCAGATGCGTACTATCATGTGCATTTGATCAATGATAATAGGCCACATTCAACTCTTCTATCAATAAGTCTTTCAAGGCATCCACAAAATGATATATAACTGAAAAGGCTGTGTTCCATTATTTTATCAAGGCATCCACAAACTTACTTAAAATTAAGCATTCTTTGCAAATGTTCTCAATAAAATTCTAGAACCTTCTCTAAATGCATGAGAAGGGTTTAAATACTATACTAACTGCTTACAAAAAAATATATTATACAAAATATCTTATGAGGTGGTTTCAAACAACCTTCATCATCTTCAGTATCTACTTGCTAAAAATTGAGATTATATAAAAACAAACTAACTAATAATCATGCCCGATGATAAGTTACTGCCAAATGTTCTTTTCTTCTCAAAAATGCCGGACATCAGTTGAACTTATGCAGGTTTGCCAAACTGTGTCTTCATTTGTGCAGCAAATAGAGCGTCTAGTAAAAGCGGTTGTATTCCTTGCATAGAATTCAAAAAACAGTTCAGTGTCATGATTTGAGTATGTGGTTTGACCAATAGCTGCCAGTATGCTTCCTAATCAGTTTTCTTTATCTATGTAAGTGCTTCTTCTCGGAGTTGACTTACGTCTTTCCAACTTTGTTCTAAATCTCTGATATCAGGAACAGATTTGAGATTTCCTTCTTTAATGAGCCCAGAATTATGTAATATATGGTTAGTCATTTTGACCATATTATTTGATATACCTGCTACTCTGGCTATGGCCAATTCTGCTTGTTTCACTCGTGCATCCCAATCTGTAAAAAGAATATCTTTGAAATTCTGCTTGATATTTGGGAGATCTGACTTTCTCCCTTCTTATAAATCTTTCCATTCAATATAATCAGAGATTTTGGTATTGAGTTCATTGAACTCAATTCTTTGATCAATGACTGTGTTTGTCAATTGTTCACTGATTTCCAAGCATGGAATTATGTTTGATATTTGTACAACAAATAGGTTTTGTTGTTTTGAGAGTAAGTTACTTAATGCTGATGCTTATTTTATGAATTAATCTCCAGTAGGAATTCCTTCATATTTGGTAATATCTTCTTTCAATCGATCAATCAGTGAATTTTTTCTAGATAAGTCATTTTCATGACTTATCTTAAGCATTTCCATCGCTTGCTGTACTCTGAGGATTTTTTGTTCCAATTTTTTATTTAAACTGTTTCTTTCTTCATTTAGCTGTTGTTGTAGTTCCATGATTTTGACATTCTTTTCTTGGACCAAAATAGATACTTCTACTACCTTATCCATTGTTGCAGTGGTGTATGCACCAACGAATTGAGATAGCCGAGTTAAATTTTCAATCATATTTGATGGAGTATATTTCCATACTACTTCCATAACTTCATTTCCCAGGGGTGTTTCAATCCTTCTTCTTTTCCCCTGTTTCCTTACTACAACTTTATGAAGAGGGTTGTAGAACACATCTAGTGGGGGAATATCAGTCACCTTGAGGATAATCTCATCAGTAGGATATTTAGGAATGATTTATGTGGCTTGGGAGATTATCTCGAGAGTTTCAATGATTTATTTTTTTGAAACTGTTTGTCCCTGTGGGTTCTAAAATTCCGTATTTTTCTATGATGATGATGCCTCTCGAGTATTTTCTAATGGATTGTTGAATAAAGTACAGATTTTATCTAATTCACTTTGATTTTTTGAATTTGATTGTTCTGCTCTGATGTCTTGGCTTGCCTCAATCGTATAATTGGTCATAAAAACGTCCTATGGGATCCGTCTGAGTCTTTATTCTCTAAATTCATTGAATTTATATACTTCTTCTGGATTCAAGTTCAATTTGACAAAATTTAGGATTTCTTCGAAAGCCCCATCAGATTGCAAAATATCTTCAAATCTGTCATCACTATGTACAATAGGTTTGAGTTTGACTAACAGAGTAAATTTGTTAGCAATATTTTCTGGGTCAAACTGCCTGGAGGGTAAAACGGGGAGCTTCAAAAGCTCAATCTTCTGACATTATTTCAATGCATGACTAAACTTGCTGAGTGTGAATGAACGACATGAAATTGGAAAACTTGGCCATAAAGACTTCTTACTGTATTTCAAATATTTAGTGAGTCCATTACCAATAGTTTTGTAAGCGATTTCTCTTTCCATCAACTTATCTGAAACATATAAAGGAAGAATATGTGGGGGAGCGGAGCTTACAAAAATTCTGATATATGAAAATGATTCTTCGACAAAATATCTGCCTATCATTTCAAGGTCTGCAAGGGCTTCCTTAGTGAACCTAGGGCTCACTTTGTCAAACATAAATTGGTGTAATGGTAATACAACTCCATAACACAACCTATGAAAATGTGGTGCATAAGTATGCTCCCATATCTCTTTATCACTCAAATGTATCAGGGTAGGATCTTCAGGAGCCCATTTCCATCCCATAACTGGAAAGTTGGTGGAAAAATAGATGGCATAAAAAATATACGCACTCATAAAAAATTAGGGAATAGATTTGCAGGAAGAAGTTCTCGTTTAGTGATATTCATTAATTTCCTTAACTAGATTCTCAGAGAGAATAGTCGCCCAATTCATTATAAGGTAATTAACACAGGAGTCAATTATGGGAAGCCAATTTATGGAGAACTTGGTATTTATCAGGTAGACCATATAATATGCATAACATTGCTGCTACAAAATTATAAGGATTTGCTAATGGCGCGATAGGATACATACCATTTTTCTCATATTTGAACTTGTTGTCTAGTTTCCTCCAACTTTGAATTGCCTTGAACGGGTCTTTGTTCTTCTTAGAAAAATTTGCAACAAAATGACTGTTGTAGGTGTCTTGCGGGTCGGGAAGCTTATAAATGATTTTCAGATCTTTACGTCTGAAAGAACCTAAAATCTCATCCTTGCAGGTTCTTAACTGTTTGTCTTTGATCACTGAGTTTTCAAGTATCCACCTAGTCATGTCGGTATATGGAAGAAGAGTAGCTCTTGCTATTATCCTATGGAGGAAAGAGAAGGAAATATCTTTGGACTGTAAATTTGAGGGTGTTTCATCATCGGCAGTCGCCATGACTTCCACTATTTCTGGCTCTTCATCTTCGAGTATAGTGTAAATAAATTGCCACTTAGTAGCTCCTTCATCAGTAGTGCAGATAGTATCAGAGACTATAGGTGCCATTCATGTTTGTTCGAGTTTTGCAACAATCTGTTTGACTTGTTTCTAAATAACTTGGCGGATGGACATATCTTGAAAGAAAAACCCTATTAAAGACAGAGTAAATGATCAAATGATGGAAGATCTATTGAAATGGTCCATATTGAAAGAAAAAATCTGGGAAAAAACTATATTATTAATTAGTCATAACAAATCAATAATTGTTTACATTAGGAGAATAAAACATGATTAATATTTCCTGACATGATTTATCTTTGCGTAAAATATTTATTCAAACTTGTCAAATCCATCACATCGTGCCCTTTAACCCTATCATAATGAAGCGTATTTACCTTTTTTTTATGCGATATGGGATTTCGCGATATCGTGAAATCGCAATATCACAGGAGTCACAATATCGCAAAATCGCAGAATCAGAACTTTGATAAAAATTGCTTAAAGTGGTATAACGAAAATTTGCGATATGTGATTCGTAATGTCGCTTGCGAAACCTTAAATCGGTGATCACACATTCGGGATTTCGCTATTTTATTGTTTTAGATTTTTAATAAAAAAATATTTATGCGAAAATGCAATTTGCGATAAGGATGTTTTTATTAATTTCTTTTTATTTTATTTTTTATTTAATTAAAAGAGGTGTTTTTTTTGGAATTTGATTTTTATCATAAAAAATATATATATTTTTAAGAAGAGTCCCTATTTTTTTATTTATCAAAGGTCTATATTATTTTGAAAATAGAAAAATGGGGGGGGCGGGGGGGGGTTGGGGTTTGCAAGCACAAAAATTAGTGATTCACTTGGGAGAACTAGATATCTCTGATTGGTTTATTTTGATATTTCTAAACTTTCAAAACAGGAAAAAGATATAAGAGTAAAAATAATATGATTCGTGAATTAAACAGTTTTTTTTCAGAATATAATCTATTCACCTATCTAATTTATTCTTAATTAGCCCCTTCAATGGTAATATAAAGGTATATGTATTAGTTAGTACTTGGATTTAAAAATATAAAGTAGTTTTGCTCTAAAATTGGTTTCATATATTTTTACTCATTTATCACACATAAAGCCAATGTTTCCAGCAGCGTTTAAAGCCTCAACAGGGTTATCTTTTAACCAATAATGATTCATGGTCCCATCCAAATTTGATTTCTTATTTCAAAATATAATTATAACATATCATTAAATTTATTTTTCTTGATACATTTTCAAAATCATTTTCCAGGTTTGGTTGCCTCATAATGACAATGTCATTCCTTGATAGTAATTTAGACTTAACAAGCTAGCCCGTGACGAGACCCCTTGTATATTGATTTTTATAGTCATGTAGCTATTACCCTATTATAGTATGCAGTATTGGTAATATCAATCTATATTATTTTTCTATGATCATGATAAATAAGCTCGTGATGAGACTTTTTTTTTTTTGAACTTGTTCATTGTATATATTTATTTTCTTTTTTGAATTATACTTTAAAGAAGAAATTTTATCATATGGGATGAATCATTAGCTCGTTTAAGAGTTATAGATGATAATTATAGACTTGGTAGATACCTTTTTGTGGATAATCCTTGCTAAGTTAAAAATTTCCTTTTCTGACTGATACATAAAAACTATATTTTATGATATCATGAGTCTTTTCAAAAAGTAAATTTCTTTAGTAAATTTCAAATTATTTTAAAAAATAAATTTTATTCAATTCTCATAATTGTAGTCATCTTTTTACTTTAATTATTTATAGAAGAGAAAGATCAAAATAATTTATCAGATTTTTTTTGAAAATTTGAATCAACCAAAAATTATACTATTTTCAACTTTTATTTTCCTAAAGCAAAAATAAAATTTAAAAGCTTGATTTCCTAAGAGAAATATTTTTTGAGAATTTGACCATTTACAGGCAAGGAATCTTTCTTATCTAATAAGTCTTGCAGGAAAAAGGTGGATAAGCCTATTTTTTCAATTATTTGAAATGGACCAAGCCATAATCTTTGGAATTTGATATGCTTACCTTTTTCCTCATGTGCCTTGAAATGGTGGATGATGTGTCGAATGAGGTTTTTACCATTTTTTGATGAGGAGTATGTATAACTTTAGCTTTTTCTCTTTGTTCTTCCATTTTAAGAATCTGACCTTGTCTAAGTTGAAGGGAAGACGAAGAATTTTCATCAATAAACTGCACTAAAGCGAATGATGGTATTGTTACATTTGTGGGTAGAACTACTTCTTTCCCATAAACTAACATAAATGGAGAAGTGTCTATGGAGGATTTTTGGGTGATTCTATCTGCCCAAAGAGCAAGTAATAGTGATTTCTGCTAATTTTTCTGATTTTGTTCTATAGTTCGTTTGATGATCCTGATGAGGTTTTTATTTGTAGATTCAGCTAATCCATTACCTTGTGGATAATAATTAGCTGAGTATTTTAATTTAAAAGCTATTTTCAAAGAAAATTCTATCATGGAATTTCCAGAAAATTAAGATGCATTATCAAATATCAAAGTTGATGGCAGACCAAACCTGGTGATTATGAACTGATCAATAAAATATGTAATACTTTACGTATTAACCACCTTTAATGGGATAGATTCTACCCATTTTGTGAAATAATCTGTTGTATTCAAAATATACTTATGCTATTTAGATGACTTTGGAGTTATTTCACCTATAATATCTAACCCCCATTTTTCAAATGGTTGTTGGATATTTACTAGTTATAATGGAAATGTTGCTTTTCTTTCTCTTCCCGCTTTAGTTTGACACACTTTACATTTTATTGAGTATTCATGTGCATATTTAAATAGATTTGGTCATTAGTAGCCAACATGCAGTATTTTATGAGCTGTGGTGTTTCCTCCGAAATGACATCTAGCTGGTCTATCTTGTAATTCCTGCATTACTTTTAGAGCTTCTTTTTTTTCTAAGCATCTTAATAATACAAAATCATAATTATTCCTAAATAACACATCATATATGAGTTTATATTGATTTTATTTAAGTCTCAAAGCATTCTTTGCTGTGTAATTGAGATTTAATGGAGCATATCCATTTTTTAAGAAAAATTTTAGATCAGCGTATTGTGACTAAGAATCGTTTAGGCTTACCTCAGAAAGTTGTATTTCAATTGATTGATCTTCTTTTGTTGGTAAACGAGAAGCTGTAGTTAACATCCTACAAATACCTTGTCCTTTAACAATTTTAGCAGGATGTATCTCTACATCATATTCTTGAAGTGCAGTAACCCAATTTTCTCTCTTCTCTCCTACTTCTCGTTGGATTACTAATTGCCTTATTGTTGAGTAAGGTAATATTATTTTAGTATTTGTTTTTAGGAGAAAAGGTATAAAATATTTTAAAGCTTTAAATATAGCATAAGCTTGTTTTTCCATAGCTGAATAATTCAACTTAGCACGTTGTAGGTTAGAACTAAAAAATGCAACTGGTGCTTCAATGTTTTGATCATTTAGATGTGTTAAAACTTATTTGTATGATGTATCAGAAGAAAAAGTATATAATACAAATTATTTAAGAAAATCAGGAGTTGTTAAAGAGGGAGCTTCAATGATGGCTTTCCTAATCAACTCAAAAGAGTTTCTCTCTTCTTTTCCCCATTTAAAAATTTATTTTTTCTTGATCATTGATTGTAGGGGTAAGATGATTTGGGAAAAATCAGGAACAAATATTTTTACAAAATTAATTTGTCCTAAAAATGACTGCATCATTTTTTTATTATGTGCTAAAGGGATGTTTTCAATTTCCTGAATCCTAATAGGGTCAATGTGGATTCCTTTTTTATAAAAAATGAACCCTAATAATTTACCTTCCAATAAGGTGAAATAACTTTTTTTTTGGATTCAAGGAAATACCAAATTTTCTACACCTTTCAAAAATGTCTTTTAGGTGATTAACATGATTTCTTCTATGCCTAGAGTAAACAGTGATGTCATATAAGTATATAAAAACTGAGCTATTAATTAATCCTCTGAAAGTTATATCCATAGCACGTTGAAATGTAGCACCAGCATTAATCAACCCAAAACACATTTTTTGGTCTGTGTATGTTCCCCACTTTGTTTAGAATGTTGTCTTTAATCTATCATCTAGATGTACCATAATCGGATTAAATCTTGAAAATCCATCGTGAAAAGACAACAATTCAGATCCTGCAACTAACTACAATATTTGCTCCATAGTAGGCAAGGGAAAATTATCTTTTTGGCAAGCTTTATTCAAATTTCTAAAGTCTATGCAAATCCTAATGTCTCCATTATTTTTTCTAACTGGGACCATTTGTGAAACTAATTTCGAATGTCTAACAAGAAAAATGAATTTGGCTTTGAGCATTTTATTTAATTCAGATTTAATTTGACTTTCTAAATTTGGGTGGATTTTTCTAAGTTTTTGTTGTACAGGCTTATCATCTGAGGTCATAAGTATGGTGTGCTGAATTATGGAAGTATCATATGTATTAAGATTTGAATAATCCCATGCAAATATATATTTATATTTTTTCAATAACTTAATGAATGGCATCCTTTCTTCAGGTTTTAAACCAAGACCTAATTTGATGTTTTGAGGTTTTTCTAATGCGCCAAGATTAATTAGTTCAAATTTTAGAGTAGAAATATGTGTTTTTGAATTGGTAGTCTTCTTAAACCTATCTTTCAAATCATAGAGATCTTCCACTTTGACGACAATTTTAGGAATTGGATTTGTATTTTGTTTATCCTCAATCTATGAATCATGTTCATGTTCATCTATGATTTGACCTTCATAAGCTCTTTCTGATGTAAGAAAGTCTACTAGATCTGCATCATTATTAAATACTCTCTAATTTGTTACATTGTCAGGAATGGAAGGCCTAAAAATTACCTCAATTGAAAATCTATCTGGGCTAAATTCTTCGGATGGTATAAGTCTAGATGCTACATTAGAAAGTAAATCAACACTTTCTTTTTGTAATCTAGGAACTGTGGAGATATTAAATGTAGTAAAATGGGAAGTAAGACTCTAAGCTAAAGTTTGATAATGTTTCAAATGTCCAAAAATACAATCGACTGTATTTCTGACTTGTCTAACAATTATTTCAGAATCTCCATATATTTGAAAATATTTAACATTCAATCCAATGGCTTTATACAGGCCTTGTATCAATGCTTCATATTTAACAATATTATTTATGCGCTAAAATTCAAGTCTGCAAGTTAACATTGTTTTCTCTCCTTGTGGATCGATTAAAACACAACCTACTCCTACACCATCTTCTGATTTTGAACCATCAAAGTATAGAGTCCAAAATAAAGGTTGTTTTGGAATTTGATTGCAGGTTAACACATCTAGAAGCATATTTTTGAGAAAAGTTTTCAATTTGAGAAATAGGAATGTTTGTTACAAAAGATGAAACCTAGGCATTGAATTATCCAAGAAACAATTCGCTGAATAATTTCCAATAATGTTATTGGTGAAAGATACATGTTCATTTTCTTCTTCTAGTCCAGTGACTGTATATTTCATAAATTTTTCGCAATCAACATAGATTTTATTTGGTTTACCATTGTATGGTAACCACATGTGTGACCAATTAGTAGCAAAATATCCATGTAAATTTTCAGACCAATCCCTACTTAGAATAAGACCATAAAATTCAGGAAAATGATCAAATGATGGGGAATCTACTGAAATGATCTATATTGAAAGAAAAAATCTGGGAAACAACTATATTATTAATTAATCATAACGAATTAATAATTGTTTACATTCAGAGGATAAAACATCATTAATATTTTCTGACCTGATTTATCTTTGCGTAAAATCTTTATTCAAACTAGTCAAATCCATCACATCGCACCGTTTAAACCTATCTTAATGAAGCATATTTACCTTTTGTTTATGCTATATGCGATTTTGCGATATCACGAAATCGCAATATCGCAGAAGTCACAATATCGTAAAATCGCAGAATCAAAACTTTGATAAAAGTTGCTTAAATTTGTGTAATGAAAATCTACGATATGTGATTCGTAATATCGTTTGCGAAACCTTAAATCGGTGATCGTACAATATGGATTTCATTGTTTTATTGTTTTAACTTTTTAATAAAAAATATTTATGAGAAATTATGATTTGCGATAAGGATGTTTTTATTAATTTCTTTTTATTTTTGTTTTTTATTTAATTAAAAGCGGTGTTGTTTTTTTTGGAATTTGATTTTTATTAAAAATAAAATATATTTTTAAGAAGGGTCCCTATTTTTTATTTATCAAAGGTCTATATTATTTTGAAAATAGGAAGATGGGGAGACGGGGGGGGGTGGTTGTTGCATAGCACAATAGGAGGTTAGGCCTAACTTTAGGTTGGGAATCATTCCTTTTCCCCCACTTTTTATTTCTTTCCATGCACCTCAGACTGTCAACTAACTACTGGGACCACATCATAAGGCTGAGAGGTCGGGTCTTTGTTAGATAAAAGTTAAACAAACAATTTATAATGTAAACATTAGAAAACAAAAATAGTTTATTTTTGTTAATTTCTTAATTATATTTAGTTACGTTCTCAATAGTTTAGATAGTTTTTTTTCTTATTTTGAAATGATATTTGTGTCACTAGATCATCCATTTGGAGGGATGTTCAGTTAATACAATGTACGATGAGCAGGGTGGATCATTGTCAGATTGTCCATTTGCAGTGGTGTTGAATTTATACAATGCATGCTAAGGACCAAATTTTATCATCTTTATTATTTTTTAGATCGCTTGGGACATATGAGCACAAAAAAAATTAATATTTTAAGAATATTTAGAAAAATTTCTGTGTATTGCACCTTCTTATGCACACCATGGTTGGGATTTGTGGTTATCCCGCTTTGCACATTGTCAAACAAAAACAAGGTTTGGCCTTCGACTTCTCAAGGTCGGTGACCTCCGAATATGGGTCCCAATGGAATAGGTCGAAGTACCTATGATTGTTCGACTACCCAACATCTGGGTCCTTCATCTACGAATAAAGGTCTTGGATAAAGGTTTTTCTGACTGCAACGCCGATCTCGCCTCATTTTTTGAAAAAAATGGCTGAGATGTGTTTCAACATTAATTTTAAATTCATTGTGTGTCATGTGAATTAAAGAAATTGATTTCTAAAACTTTCAAAACCTTATTTTTTTCAGTTAAACCTCCTCTGTCAATTGTTCTCTGAAATAAATGAATATCTTGAGACCTCCTTTTCTGAATCTTGACTAAATTTCACTTTATTATATTTCTTGTCTTCTATTTCTGATCATTTTTCTAATGCTAAAATTATTTTCTCTACAGAAAGAGCTTCTTTCATGTTCTCCAAAAGGGTATCTTTACCAATTCTATCTACAAAAATAGTTATATTAGAAGGAAAAGAAGAAATATACTACTCTATTTGTACATCAACAACAGGTTTGGAAGTAGTTGGATTTTGTTTAATAACTTGTCAAATCTGGAGTTGAATTGTTTGATCCTTTCCCCTGAATTTGTTTTAAGATTGGAAAGAGCAGTGATTAGGGAGGCAACAGTTCTATCATCTCCCAATTTTTCAAGGAAAATTTTCTCAAAAGTTGCCCAATCGGCAATAGATCCTACTGGAAGTGAAAAATACCACGATCCTGCAAATCCTTGTAAAGTATAAGGAAACAATCTAACTACAATATCTTCATGGGCAAATCCATTTAGATTCATGGCTAATTTAAAATTATTGATATGTTCTTCCACAGGAAGACCATCATCTGAATTATATTTAGGTAACCATTTTTCTGGATGATCCAGAAGATGATTTGGATTTTATTTTAATATAGCACCCGGATTCGTCCAAGGTCGATTAGCCATAATTGGATTTGAATTTTCTGAAGATATAGAAGTAGATCCAGAAGTAGGGGGAATGAATGAATAACTTACAACTAGAATAGTACTACTTGTAACAACACTGTTTGTTTTAGTAGAAGAAACGAAAGATTGAGAAAATGCAGATTGAGTAAGAGGATGTGAAGAAGTAACCGAAGGGAAATTTGATGTGACTTCACTCGTATCTAATTTAGATCTGGATATAGAATTTTTTTTGTGATGTGGTTCTATTGGAAACACAAAAGGAGGAATTCCAAGTCTTTCACTTTTGGATCTAGTTAATATACCAGTTTCTATAAATAGAGAAGCAACACTTTCTTCATAAGCTTCTAGGTTAATAGGATTTTGAGCAGAAATAGATATTCCTTCTAATTTATGAATTATAGATAGAACTTCGGGATATTTGGGAGTGAATTCTGAAGAAGATGAATATCGAGATACTTCAGGAGATGATGGAAAGGTTTCTACTATTTTCGATTTTTGATTCGGTGATCTAGAGTGTGATTGGGAAGTTGTAGAATGCTTTTGGGGAGATCGAATCTTATGAGGGCTTCTAGTTTAAGGTTTAGAATTATATGCCATTCATAGTCGGCCCTCCTTCTAGCGCCAAAAATGTTGAAGCCTCAGAAATCTGTGGCCAAAACAAGGGGGATAACCACCCGTTCCGGACATTAAAATAGTTCCTTTTCTATTTAGGATAGTGGCTCCGAATGGATATAATGGCACCAGTTTCCGAGAGTTTGTTTTTTTCTTTGATTTTTGGGTTTATCTCTCAAAGGATTTGCATGAAGAATTACTAAAAAATAAAAACAAATTTATTCTAAAATGAAAAACTTTGAATTTAAGTCTAATTTAATCTAAATCGGGATAATATTAATTTGATGCGATCTAGAATGATATCTATTCAATCTGTGATGATTAAGATCATCACAGATTTAATAGAATTATTACTATGTAAGATGATTCTCTTGAAAAAAAGTTAATCAAAAGAAAATGAGAAACATATCACATATATTTGATGATCATATATAAAACAAACCAATTTATATCTTTATATTGTACAATAGTGCAACTGATATTTCAAATAAAAATAACCAATTTCATATATAAGTCATGAAATTTGGATTCATCACTAATATTCAAAACATAACTAGAATACATGATAATAGTACCTGATGTGTACTGTCATGTGCATCTGATCAATGATAATAGGCCACATTCAACTGTTCTATCAGTAAGTCGTTAAAAGAAAACATAAGTGCACGAACAATGATCAACAAAGTGATATATAACTGAAAAGGTCGTGTTCCATTATTTTATTGAGGCATCCAAAAACTTACTTACAATTAAGCATTCTTTGCAAATGTTCTCAATAAAATTCTGGACCCTTCTCTAAATGCATGAGAAGGTTTTAAATACTATACTAACTACTTACAAAAAACATATATTATACAAAATATCTTATGAGGTGGTTTCAAACAACCTTCCTCATCTTCAGTATCTACTTGCTAACAATTGAAATTATATAAAAACAAACAAACTAATAATCATGCCTAATGATAAGTTACTTCCAGCTATGCTTTTCTGCTCATGAATGTCGAACATCGGTTGAACTTGTGGAGGTTTGTTGAACTGTGCCTTCATTTGTGCAACAAATATAGCGTCCAGTAAAAGCGCATGTATTCTTTGTATAGAATTCAAAAAATAGTTCAGTGTCATGATCTGACTATGTGGTTTGACCAATAGCTACCAGTATGCTTCCCAATCAGTTTTCTTTAGCTGTGTAAGTGCTTCTTCCCAGAGTTGACCTGCATCTTTCCAACTTTGTTCTAAATCTATGATATCAGGAAAAAAATTGATATTTCCTTCTTTAATGAGCCGAGAAGTATGTAATATATGGTTAATCATTTTGACCATATTCTGCGATATACCTGCTGCTCTGGCTATGGCCAATTTTTCTTGTTTCACTCATGCATCCCATTCTGTAAAAAGTATATCTTTTAAAGTCTCCTTGATCTTTGGGATATCTGAATTTCTCCCTTCCTCTGAATCTTGCCATTCAATATAATTAGAGATTTTCGTATTGAGTTTGTTGAACTCAATTCTTTGATCAATGACTATGTTTTTCAACTGTTCACTGATTTCTAGGTGTGGAATTATGTTTGATATTTATACAACAAATAGGTTTTGTTGTTTTGAGAGTAAGGTACTTAATGTCGATGCTTCTTTTATGAATTCATCTCTAGTAGGAATTCCTTCATATTTGGTCAGATCTTGTCTCAATTGTTCAATCAATAAATTTTTGCTAGATAAGTCATTTTCACGACTTATCTTAAGCATTTTCATCTCTTGCTATACTATGAGGAGTTGTTGTTCCAATTTCCGATTTAAACTGTTTCTTTCTTCATTTAGCTGCTACTATAGTTCCATGATTTTGACATCCTTTTCTTGGACCAAAATAGATATTTTTGTTGCCTTATTCATTGTTGCAGTGGGGTATGCACTAGCGAATTGAGATAGGTGAGTTAAATTGTCAATTGGATTTGATGGAGTATCTTTCCATACTACTTCCATAACTTCATTTCTCGGGGGTATTTCAATCCTTCTTATTTTCCTTTATTTCCTTACTATAGCTTTATGAAGAGGGTTCTAGAACACATATAGTGGGGGAATATCATCCACCTTGAGGTTAATCTCATCAGTAGGATTTCTAGCAATGATTTATGTGTCACGGGGGATTATCTCAGGAGTTTTAATGATTTATTTTGTTGAAACTATTTGTCCATGTGGGGTCTAAAATTCTGTATTTTTCTGTGATGATGATGCCTCTGGAGTATTTTCTAATGCATTGCTGAATTAAATACAAATTTTATCTAATTCACTTTGATTTTGTGAATCTAATTTTTCTGCTTTGATTTCTTGGCTTGCTTCAATTGTATAACTGGTAATCAAAACATGTTGTGGGATCCGTCTGAGTCTTTTCTCTCTGAATTCATTGAACTTCTGTACTTCTTCTGGATTCATGTTCAATTTGACAAACTTTAGGATTTCTTCAAAAGTCCCATTAGATTGCAAAATATTTTCAAATTTGTCATCATTGTGTACAATAGGTTTGATTTTGACTGACAGAGTAAATTTTTCAGCAATCTTTTCTAGGTCAAACTGCCTGGAGGGTAAAACGGTGAGCTTCAAAAGCTCAATCTTCTGACATTCTTTCAATGCATGATTAAAATGGTTGAGTGTGAATGAACCACATGAAATTGGAAAATTTGGCCATAAATACTTCTTACTGTCTTTCAAGTATTTAGTGAATCCATTACCAATAGTTTGGTAAGCGACTTCTCTTGCCATCGACTTATCTGAAACATAGAAATGAAGAATATGAAGGGGAGCAGAGCTTCCAAAAATTCTGATATATGAAAATTATTCTTCAACAAAACATCTGCCTATCATTTGAAGCTCTGCAAGGGCTTACTTAGTGAACCTAGGGCTCATTGTGTCAAACATAAATTGGTGTAACGGTAATACAACTCCATAACACAGCCTACGAAAATGTGGTGCATAATTATGCTCCCATATCTCTTTATGACTCAAATGTATCGGGGTAGGACCTTCAGGAGTCCATTTCCATCCCATAACTAGACAGATGGTAGAAAAACAGATGGCATAAAAAATATACGCACTCATAAAAAATTGTGGAACAGATTTGGAGGAAGAAGTTCTTGTTTGGCGATATTCATTAATTGCCTTAACTATATTCTTAGAGAGACTAGTTGCCCAATTCATTATAAGGGAATTAACACAAGAGTCAATTAGGGGAAGTCAATTTATGGATAAATTGCTATTTATCAGGTAGACCATATAATCTGCGTAGCATTGCTACTACAAAATTAAAAGGATTTTCTAATGACGCGGTAGGATACATACCAGTTCTCTCATATTTGAACTTGCTGTCTAGTTTCCTCCAACCTTGAATTGCCTTGAACGGGTCTTCATTCTTCTTAGCAAAATTTTCAACAAACTGACTGTTATAGGTGTCTTACGGGTCGGTAAGCCTATACATGATTTTCAGATCTTCAGGTCTGAAATAACCTAGAATCTCATCCTTGCAGGTTCTTAACTATCTTTCCTTGATCATTGAGTTGTCAAGCACCCACCTAATCATGTCGGTATATGGAAGAAGAGTAGCTCTTGATACTATCCTATGGATGAAAGAGGATGAAATATATTTGAACTATAAATTTGAGGGTGTTGAATCATCGATAGTGGCTATGACTTCAAATAATTTTGTCTCTTCGTCTTCGAGTATAGTATAAATAACTTGCCACTTATTAGCTCCTCCATCAGTAGTTCAGACAATATCAGAGATTATAGGCATCATTCCTGTTTGTTCGAGTTCTGCAACAATATGTTTGTCTTGTTTCTGAATCACTTTGCTAATGGACATATCTTGAAAGGAAATCCCTACTAAAGACAGAGTAAATGATCAAATGATGGAAAATCTATTGAAATGATCTATATTGAAAGAAAAAATCTTGGAAACAACTATATTATTAATTAATCATAACGAATTAATAATTTTTTACATTCAGAGGATAAAAAGTTATTAATATTTTCTGACATGATTTATCTTTGCGTAAAATCTTTATTCAAACTAGTCAAATCCATCACATCACACCCTTTAAACCTATCTTAATGAAGCGTATTTACCTTTTGTTTATGCGATATGCGATTTTGCGATATCACGAAATCGCAATATCGCAGAAGTCACAATATCGCAAAATCGCAGAATGAAAACTTTGATAAAAGTTGCTTAAATTTGTGTAACGAAAATCTGCGATATGCGATTCATAATATCTTTTGCGAAACCTTAAATTGGTGATCACACAATATGGATTTCATTGTTTTATTGTTTTAGCTTTTCAATAAAAAATATTTATGAGAAATTATGATTTGCGATAAGGATGTTTTTATTAATTTCTTTTTATTTTTGTTTTTTATTTAATTAAAAGAGGTGTTGTTTTTTTTTTAATTTGATTTTTATTAAAAATAGAATATATTTTTAAGAAGGGTCCCTATTTTTTATTCATCAAAGGTCTATATTATTTTGAAAATAGGAAAATGGGGGGGGTGGGTGGTTGTTGCATAGCACAACAGGAGGTTAGGCCTGACTTTACGTCGAGAATCATTCATTTTCCCCCCCTTTTTATTTCTTTCCATGCACCTCAGACTGTCGAATAACTGCTGGGACGACATCATAAGGCTGAGAGGTTAGGTATTTGTTAGATAAAAGTTAAACAAACAATTTATAAAGTAAACATTAGAAAAAAAAAATAATTTATTTTTGTTAATTTCTTAATTATTTTTAGTTACGTTCTCATTAGTTTAGATAGTTTTTTTTCTTATTTCGAAATGATATTTGTGTCACTAGATCATCCATTTGGAGGGATGTTTAGTTAATACAATGTACGATGAGCAGGGTGGATCATTGTCAGATTGTCCATTTGCAGTGGTGTTGAATTTATACAATGCATGCTAAGGACCAAATTTTATCATCTTTATTATTTTTTAGATCACTTGGGACATATGAGCACAATTTTTTTTTAATATTTTAAGAATATTTAGACAAATTTCTGTGTATTGCACCTCCTTATGCACACCATGGTTGGGATTTTTCGTTATCCCGCTTTGCACATTGTCAAACGAAAACAGGGTTTGGCCTTCGACTTCTCAAGGTCAGTGACCTCTGACTATGGGTCCCAATGGAATAGGTCGAAGTACCTCTGATTGTCTGACTACCCAACATCTGGGTCCTTCGTCTACGAATAAAGGTCTTGGATATAGGTTTTTCCAACTGCAACGCCGATCTCACCTCATTTTTTGAAAAAAATGGTTGAGATGTCTTTTCACATTAATTTTAAATTCATTGTGTGTCATGTGAGTTAAAGAAATAGATGTCTAAGACTTCCAAAAACTTATTTTTTTCGGTTAAACCTCTGTCAGTTGTTCTCTGAAAGAAATGAATATCTTGAGACCTTCTTTTTTGAATCTTGACTAAATGTCACTTTCTTATATTTCTTGTCTTCTATTTCTGATCGTTTTTCTAATGCTAAATTTTTTTTCTCTATAGAAAGAGCTTCTTTCATGTTCTCCAAAATGGTATCTTTACCAACTCTATCTACAAAAATAGCTATATTAGAAGGAAAAGAAGAAATATACTACTCTATTTGTACATCAACAACATGTTTGGAAGCAGTTGGATTTTGTTTAATAACTTGTCAAATATGGAGTTGAAATATTTGATCATTTCCCGTGAATTTGTTTTAATATTGGAAAGAGCATTGGTTAGGGATGCAACAGTTCTATCATCTCTAAATTTCTCAAGGAAAACTTGCTCAAAAGTTGCCCAATCAGCAATAGATCCTACTGGTGGTGAAAAATACTAGGATCCTGCAGATCCTTGTAAAGTATAAGGAAAAAATCTAACTACAATATCTTCATGGGAAAATCCATTTAGATTCATGGCTAACTTAAAATTATTGATATGTTCTTCCACGGGAAGACCATCATCTGAATTATATTTAGGTAACCATTTTTCTGGATGATCCAGAACATGATTTGGATTTTCTTTTAATACAACACCAGGATTCGTCCAAGGTCGATTAACCATAATTGGATTTGAATTTTGTGAAGATATAGAAGTAGATCCAGAAGTAGGGGTAATGAATGAATTAATTACAACTAGAATAGTACTACTTGTAGCAGCACTATTTGTTTTAGTAGAAGAAATGAAAGATTGAGAAAATGCAGATTGAGTAAGAGGATGTGAAGTAGTAACCGAAGGGAAATTTGATGTGACTTCACTCGTATCTAATTTATATCTGGATATAGAAATTGTTTTGTGATGTGGTTCTATTGGAAACTCAAAAGGAGGAATTCCAAGTCTTTCACTTTTGGATCTAGTTAATATACCAGTTTCTATAAATAGAGAAGCAACACTTTCTTCATGAGCTTCTGGGTTAACAGGATTTTCAGCAGAAATAGATATTCCTTCTAATTTATGAATTAAAGACAGAACTTCGGGAGATTTGGGAGTGAATTCTGAAGCAAATGAATATCGATATACTTCAGGAGATGATGGAAAGGTTTCTACTATTTTTTATTTTTTATTTGGTGATATAGAGTGTGATTGGGAAGTTGTAGAATGCTTTTGGGGAGATCGAATCTTATGAGGGCTTCTAGTTTGAGATTTAGACTTATATGCCATTCATAGTCAGCCCTCCTTCTAGCACCAAAAATGTTGAAGCCTCAGAAATCTGTGGCCAAAACAAGAGGGACAACCACCCGTTCTAGACATTAAAATAGTTCCTTTTCCATTTAGGATAGTTGCTCCAAATGGATATAATGGGACCAGTTTCCAAGAGTTTGTTTTTTTCTTTGATTTTTGGGTTTATCTCTCAAAGGATTTGCATGAAGAATTACTAAAAACTAAAAACAAATTTATTCTAAAATGAAAAACTTTGAATTTAAGTCTAATTTAATCTAACTCGGGATAATATTAATTTGATGCGATCTAGAATGATATCTATTCAATATGTGATGATTAAGATCACCATAGATTTAATAGAATTATTACTATGTAAGATGATTCTCTTGAAAAAAAATTAATCAAAAGAAAATGAGAAACATATCACATATATTTGATGATCATATATAAAAGAAACCAATTTATCTCTTTATATTGTACAATAGTGCAACTGATATTTCAAATAAAATTAACCAATTTCATATATAATT
Organism: Pinus albicaulis; assembly: GCA_034641835.2. Lineage (NCBI taxonomy): Eukaryota > Viridiplantae > Streptophyta > Pinopsida > Pinales > Pinaceae > Pinus > Pinus albicaulis. Next base: position 1,168,561,664 of record CM076579.1, on the reverse strand, counting down.
CATGAAATTTGGATTCATCACTAATATTAAAAACAGAACTAGAATACATGATAATAGTACCTGATGTGTACTGCTATGTGCATCTGATCAATGATAATAGGCCACATTCAACTCTTCTATCTGTAAGTCTTTCAAAGAAAACAGAAGTGCACGAACAATGATCAACAAAATGATATATAATTGAAAAGGTCGTGTTCCATTATTTTATTGAGGCATCCAAAAACTTACTTACAATTAAGCATTATTTGCAAATGTTCTCAATAAAATTCTTGACCCTTCTCTAAATGCATGAGAAGGGTTTAAATACTATACTAACTACTTGCAAAACGCATAGATTATACAAAATATCTTATGATGTGGTTTCAAACAACCTTCCTCATCTTCAATATCTACTTGCTAAAAATTGAAATTATATAAAAACAAACAAACTAATAATCATGCCTAATGATAAGTTACTTCCAGCTATGCTTTTCTGCTGACGAATGTCGAACATCGGTTGAACTTGTGGAGATTTGTTGAACTGTGCCTTCATTTGTGCAACAAATATAGCGTCCAGTAAAAGCGCATGTATTCTTTGTATAGAATTCAAAAAACAGTTCAATGTCATGATCTGAATATGTGGTTTGACCAATAGCTACCAGTATGCTTCCCAATCAGTTTTCTTTAGCTGTGTAAGTGCTTCTTCCTGGAGTTGACCTGCATCTTTCCAACTTTGTTCTAAATCTCTGATATCAAGAACAAATTTGAGATTTCCTTCTTTAATGAGCCCAGAAGTATGTAATATATTGTTAATCATTTTGACCATATTCTGCGATATACCTGTTTCTCTGGCTATGGCCAATTCTGCTTGTTTCACTCGTGCATCCCAGTCTATAAAAAGTATATATTTTAAAGTCTCCTTGACCTTTGGGATATCTGAATTTCTCCATTCTTCTGAATCTTGCCATTCAATATAATCAGATATTTTGGTATTGAGTTCGTTGAAATCAATTCTTTGATCAATGAATATGTTTGTCAACTGTTCACTGATTTCTAGGTGTGGAATTATGTTTGATATTTGTACAACAAATAGGTTTTGTTGTTTTGAGAGTAAGGTACTTAATGTCGATGCTTATTTTATGAATTCATCTCCAGTAAGAATTCCTTCATATTTGGTCAAATCTTGTCTCAATTGTTCAATCAATGAATTTTTTCTAGATAAGTCATTTTCATGACTTATCTTAAGCATTTCCATCTCTTGTTGTACTCTGAGGAGTTGTTGTTCCAATTTCTGATTTACATTGTTTCTTTCTTCATTTAGCTGCTACTATAGTTCCATGATTTTGACATCCTTTTCTTGGACCAAAATAGATACTTTTGCTGCCTTATCCATTGTTGCAGTGGTGTATGCACTAGCGAATTGAGATAGGTGAGTTAAATTTTCAATTGGATTTGATGGAATATCTTTCCATACTACTTTCATAACTTAATTTCTCGGGGGTATTTCAATCCTTCTTCTTTTTGTCTATTTCATTACTATAGATTTATGAAGAGGGCTGTAGAACACATCTAGTGGGGGAATATCATCCACCTTGAGGTTAATCTCATCAGTAGGATTTCTAGCAATGATTTATGTGTCATGGGAGATTATCTCAGGAGTTTTAATGATTTCTTTTGTTGAAACTATTTGTCCATGTGGGGTCTGAAATTCTGTATTTTTCTGTGATGATGATGCCTCTGGAGTATTTTCTAATGCATTGCTGAACTAAGTACAAATTTTATCTAATTCACTTTGATTTTGTGAATCTGATTGTTCTGCTTTGATTTCTTGGCTTGCTTCAATCGTATAACTGGTAATCAAAACATGTTGTGGGATCCGTCTGAGTCTTTGCTCTCTGAAATCATTGAACTTTTGTACTTCTTCTGGATTCAGGTTCAATTTGACAAACTTTAGGATTTCTTCAAAATTCCCATTATATTTCAAAATATCTTCAAATCTGTCATCATTGTGTACAATAGGTTTGAGTTTGACTGACAGAGTAAATTTTTTAGCAATATTTTCTAGGTCAAACTACCTAGAGGGTAAAACGGTGAGCTTCAAAAGCACAATCTTCTGACATTCTTTCAATGCATGATTAAAATGGTTGAGTGTGAATGAACCACATGAAATTGGAAAACTTGGCCATAAATAATTCTTACTGTCTTTCAAAGATTTAGTGAGTCCATTACCAATAGTTTGGTAAGCGAATTCTATTGCCATCAACTTATTTGAAACATAGAAATGAAGAATATGCAGGGGAGCGGAGCTTCCAGAAATTATGATATATGAAAATTATTCTTCGACAAAACATCTGCCTATCATTTGAAGGTGTAAAAGGGCTTACTTAGAGAACCTAGGGCTCACTGTGTCAAACATAAATTGGTGTAATGGTAATACAACTCCATAACACAGCCTATGAAAATGTGGTGCATAATTATGCTCCCATATCTCTTTATGACTCAAATGTATCGGGGTAGGACCTTCAGGAGTCCATTTCCATCCCATAGCTGGAAAGATGGTAGAAAAACAGATGGCATCAAAAATATACGCACTCATAAAAAAATGGGGAACAGATTTGGAGGAAGAAGTTCTTGTTTGGCGATATTCATTAATTGCCTTAACTAGATTCTCAGAGAGAATAGTCACCCAATTCATTATAAGGAAATTAACACAGTAGTCAATTCAGGGAAGTCAATTTATGGAGAACTTTCTATTTATTAGGTAGACCATATAATCTGCATAGCATTGCTACTACAAAATTATAAGGATTTTCTAATTACCAGTTCTCTCATATTTGAACTTGTTGTCTATTTTCCTCCAACCTTGAATTGCCTTGAACGGGTCTTGATTATTCTTAGCAAACTTTTCAAAAAAATGACCATTATAGGTGTCTTGCCGGTCGGGAAGATTATACATGATTTTAAGATCTTCAGGTTTGAAATAACCTAGAATCTCATCCTTGCAGGTTCTTAACTATCTTTCTTTGATCATTGATGTTACACAGTAATTTGTCACCATCTCTACCATTCCCCGTCCCACACAATGGAGGACCCATTTTGTGACCTGTGAACATTGTCATGCCTTGAAAACATCATCAATGTATTCCTCTAAGCATGAGCTTCATTTTCCCTAAAGTCATCTCCTTGCAAAAATCATGAAAAACATCCCTTTTTGCATTGGCGCGGGCAGACATTTCAGCACTCGCGCCAATGGGGAAAATCCTGCAAAGAGACCGCGCCAACTGGCGCTCTGTCCCAGAGCATTAGTCACACCAGCCAATTTAAGGAGTGTTTTTTAAATAAATATGGCGGAAGTTGAGTTTCAACAAACTCAGAAACCATTGCCTATCTTGAGTTGGGAGGTTTGGCTACGGGAGTTCTATGGAAGGGAAGTGGTTTTCCACCTACCATGGAACCTTCCTTGTTGATAGGGCCAATCCCACAATAATAGGGATCCCAACTCCCTCCTTCCCCATCTATAAAATCTTGCTCAATTCCATGGCAAGCTAGTCTTGAAGTGCCTAAGCATTGAATCTCCAAATTCCCAAGAGCCTTTTGTGCTGTAAGAGCCCTCTTCCTTCCCTTAAGGTCGACTCAAGTAAGGAGACTATCGTCGAGAGACTAAGGAGAGGTTTGCCCTTTCCCTGGCGAGCTTTGCGAGACGTGGACGACTGGAGACCCATCCGAAAGAGACCACGACGTCAGAACTTTGGTTGTAATCTCTTTCGATCGTTATTTAATGAATGATTACGATTATGGTTCCACTCTGTTTTCAATGATGTTAATATGAGTAGTATCCTTTCTGACTGATATTGAGTTACGTATGCCGGATTTTATGCTTGTATCTGTTTGTTTCTTGCATATGCAGGTGTCCACCCGCGGAGATCGTGGAGGATCATGATCTGCCGAGGCTGAGGAACGAGAACGCTCTCTTCTTCATATCGTAGCATTGGAATCCATGTAGGCTTCCATCTTTAGTCTTTTCATTCGTAATTAGGAACTTGCGTCGTAACATTTATGATTGTTGCTAGACCCCTACTGGGCTAGTAGGGATCGCCTCTGTCCGCAGAGGGGATTTACCTCCTCAACAATTTGGCGACTCCACTGGGGATCGTCTAGATTTCACTGTCTCATTTGTATTGTCTCGTTTTGATTATTTTATATTTTTCCTTGCTTGATGAGCCTTCTGGGTTGGGTTCTTTTGCTGTTGTTTACTTCTTGGTTTTCTTAGTATGCATTGATCTGCTTCTGGAGTAGTTCTTTTTCTTTTTTGGCTGAGAAACTCGACTGGCGCACTTTTTAGCTCAACAATCACACCAATTGGCGCATGTTTCTTTTGTTTAGCCCGCACCAATTTCTTTCTGGCACCAGTTTCAGCCTTACAGTTGCGCCACTCCTGTAAGGTTTTTGAGTTTCCTCATTTTTGAGCTCTCTGGGTTTTGTCATTGTTTTTCTCCTTGATTTTTCGACTGCCTGAGTGTGTTGGAGTCCTGTTTGACTAGGAATTCACCTCTGTCCTTCGGTTGTTTGATTTTATCTATCGATTTCATGTTTTGAGCCCTAGGGCATCTAGTGGCTTAGTGTATCGAGCCCTCCTTGGGAGTTTTGGTGTTTCGTTTGTCCGGTCGACTTCCTGATTGATTCTCCACATCCTCTTAGTACTTGTTCATTGTTTTGTTACGATTTTTGTGTGATTGCTCATTCCTTCATTCGAATTTAGTTTGGTCTTGCATTGGGCCTAGATCACATAGCCCATTGGGGCCTTTGAGTCTTTTCTTGGTTTTGAGAGACTTTGGTCGATTTGGGATCTAATTGCTTGTGTTGTTGAGTGAAATTTGTTTGTTTTGCTCTCTCGAATATTGTTTCTCAAGTTGTTCCTTTTGTTTTCAGTTTGTTTAGTGCATATTAGCTATCAAACGTTGAAAAAAAAAATCTATTGTGCTTTTGGTTGAATTAGTGCAAATTGTAATCTTTTCGATTTTGCTAGTGATTAGTGATCTGAATGAAAAGTTTTCAATTTCATTAGTTGCATTAGAGATCTCGTTGTTTGTCTTCCGATCATTTCGTTTTTGTAAAAGCTCTCAACTCTTCTCTAACTAGTTTTCATCGAACGAAATGTTGGACTGTGGCATGTAGCTTTGCATTTAGGAGTCTTTTAAGACACTACATACGATAGGGCCTCAAAATTGAAACTTAATCAAAGATAAACTTTAAAATTTATCCAATTAACCTAAGGCATCATTGAAACTTAACGAAACATTTTTAGAGGTCTAGGCTAGAGACGTGTTCCGGCGTCTTTAAACCTAGCAGCTGTCGTTCGCCATTTGGCTTTAGACAGCGCTAGTACGGACTTGTGCTCCCCGTACCGTCGCGTATATAAAGGGAGACCCCTCTAGGTTTTCAATCCTTTATCCACAGGAAGCCGAGTCTGCCACCCTATACCTATGATACACCGAACACAGCATTCGGGGAGACTACCTGCATGTACGGAAAGTCCTTGGTCGATTTCTGTTTCATTATTGAAACCAAGGTGTATATGGCAGTTCACAGATATTTGGTACACCCTTTGTGCCTAGTTTTTCCTGAGTAGTCATTTGGTCTTTTCTGACTCCCTAAAATTGAAAAGACCGTCAAGCGCTTGTCCTTTCACGCTTGTATCAAATCTGAAAGAGATAGAGTCATCTTTCTATTGTTTCTCGACTCTTAAAATATGAAACGATAGAGTTTCTTACTTTTCAATGTGGTAAAAATTAATCACCCACGATTACATGCCTGCTTAGATATTGCTTGTTGACCGTTTGATCGTGTGCCCTTAACTCGTTTTCAGCCCGTGTGTGTGTTTGCTTCCTTTTCTCTGGTCTTTTGCCACAGTGGCGGAACCTTCGGTTTCGTCGACTGGTAGTCCTTACACGGACAATTCTTCAGAGGCTTCCCAATCCCCTGTCGAACCACAGTAGCCTGTTGTTTCCGATTTTCCTGATGGGGGACCGGTTCTCGCTGAGCAACCCTTTGGAGGACCAATTGAGTTCAATTGGCCCTTTTCAGACCCTGTGTCTGAATTGAGATTAGGAGCTGATTTCCTTTCTCTTACCTCGGGTTCGCCTTTTGTTGCTGCTGTATTTCCTCCTAGTCCTCGCCGTCTTTTGCGTGATTTAACGGCAAGATCAACCATGAGTGATTCTGGTGAGTAAATCCCAACGTCCGGTGAAGAATATCAGCTCTTCCCGCGTAGATTGTTTGAGGGAGACAAATCTGAGCTGGCTAACATGTCAACAGCCAGTCCTTCTTTACCACAGGGATACAGATCTTTGGGTCAGATCATTTCAGCTGTAGCCTCTATGGGAATATCATCTCCTGCTTCGAGGCCAGCTGCTACTACACCCGGGGTGTCTCCTCATACGCCTGTCACATCTATTCCCGTCCGGCCCATTGTCTCTATGGCTGCCTCTTCTCCTATTGTCTCAGCATCTGCTACCAGGGCTGGGCCAACTCCTGAAGATGTTTATCTAGCTACTGCTATACCGGAGAACATCTCTCCCGAGGAGTATCGGTTGTCTTTGCAACAGCCGAACGCCGAGGCTAGACCGTCCGCCCAGGAGCCCTACCGACCTTACTTTTCGCACTATGCACAGGATGGTACTCCCGTGTATGCTTTCCCAGGTCAGTATGACGAGCACGGGGAGATTTTGCGTCTACCCGCTCCTGAGGCTTATCTTTATGCTCAAGGTTTACCATACAACCAGGCTTATAACCCGCAGGGGCAGCCTTTCCAAGGCCAACCTGGCTATCTCTATGGTCCACAGGGGCAGCCCATCTAGGGCTACCCTGCGGGCCAGCAAGGGCCGTCGTACAGTCCGCAAGGACAGTATTACGGCCCCTCCGGTCAACCTATCCAACCTCAGCCGGGGTACCAACCGGGACCGGTCTATGGTCCTGGGGGGAAAATCCAGCCTTCTTTACTGATGCAACCATAGTATCCTATCGTTTCTAACATTGCATATTAGCCGGGACCATCCTATGGTTCTACTTCAGGTCAAACCAGTTTCCAGCAAATACCTGGTCCTGTTCCACCACCAGGCCAACCGGCTCATCCGGTACAACCCAGTGTTCTGCCTCCAGGCCAACCGGTCCATCCGGTGCAACCTGGGGCTCACTTACAACCAGGTCAACCTGCGCAACTGACGCCGCCTGTCTATTCAAGTCAGCCTGGTCATTCAGGTCAACCCTTGCACCCGGGTCAACCTGTTCACCCAGGTCAGCCCTCTCAGTCTGGTCAACCTATTCATTCAGGGCAGCCCGCTTATTCCGTCAACCCTGCATAGCAGCCGGTTCATTCCATGCTGCAGCCAAATCAATAGTTGTGCCCTACGTATGAGGCTCCGTAGGGTTCCATTTTTCAGCAGCCTACTCATCCTCATGGTGGTTATTATCCTCATGGTCAGTCTCAACCGAACTATAACAACCCCAGAGGCTCTCAGTATTATCCTCCTCCACTCGGTTCTACCTACACTCAGCAGCCAAATCCAAACGCTGCTTATACAGGGCTGACGCATAATCAGGGTCCGTACCCTAGTTATCAAGCCCCACACTATGGTTACCAGTATCCAAATCAGTCTGGTTATACGACCTACGCCCCCTACGATCAGAATCCTGCGGGACAGAGCCCGTGGGGGCAAGGATATTCACAACCATCGTGGAGTATGGGTACCGGACCTCATCCTGGGCCTAGCATGGCAGTTAATCCTCCATTGTCGTTCCTGGCTACCTTGGAACTGCCGGATGTTTCAAAGTTGACCAATGATCCGATTTTACATAATCCATATTGGCCTCCGGTTCCCACCAAGATACCAGGTGACTGTCCCAAGTTTGAGGACAAAGTTGGGGAGGACCCCCAGGCGCATGTGATGACGTATCACCTTTGGTGTTCATCTAACTCTTGGGTCGACGATTCGATTCGCTTGTGCCTCTTCCAGCGTACTTTAACTGGAGCTGCTGCTAAGTGGTACATAGAGCTATCCCATGGCATTTTTCAAGATTTCAACTCTTTAGCCATGGCTTTCCTCATGCATTTCCAGTTACAGGTTCGATATGAAGCCGGGACGCACCTCCTGACTTCCCTGAAGCAGGATAAAGCCACTCACAGCTTAGATCACATTCATGAGTGGCAATGCCGTCGTCGACTGATCAAGTTTCACATACCTAATCAGATATTGACTCACTGGTTCACCACCTCCTTTGTGAATAAAATCGCTCAGGATATCGCGATGGGAGTGTGCGTGATAGAGGAGTAAGCCATCACGCGTTCCCAGTACCTGGATCTTGTCTATTCACAATCTGGCACACTTTATGACATCTTGAATGATGCTCCATGGCCCGGAACCACTAAGGCTCCACCCACTCCTGTAGTGGATGGTGTCATTGGTTCTGTCTCTCAGAATTTGAAGAAGTCTTCGAATGGGAATCATAAGGCTAATTCTTCCAACAATACCTCTGCCAATCCCGCCTCATCTGATTCTGGTAAAACTACGGAGGTCAATGCCATTCAGGCCAATCCTGCAGACAAATCCTCCAAGGGGAAGAAGAAGGGCAAAGGCAAATCAAAATCTGATGCCCCGAAACCAGAATCTAAGTCTCGTACTGAGGATGGCTCCCAGCGTAAACCGAAGTACCCTTGCCTCATCTGTCAAGGGGACCATTATACTAAGGATTGTCCACAATGATCTAAGGTTAGTCAACTTCTTAAAGGCCCTAAAGGGACTCCGGCTGTTTTGAAAGAGCCATTTCCATCTCAGGAGACCCAGATGGTCGAACAGGCATCACCATCTGCACTGTTTGGGTCTCAGGTTTTCATGGTGAAGAGTGTTGCACCTATCTCTATCACTACGTAGTCGAAGGATTACAATGAATCGCGACAGGCACCCAGGAAGGCAGTTGTGGATGGGCCGCCTCCCCCACCTGTCTCCGGTCCATTGGAAATCGAGAAGCATTCTCTGGAACCCATTGTGAAGCCACCTCCCAAGGGTGTTCTTCGGAGATCTTCTTATAATCAAAACGCTCGTGCCGCTCAACATTACTGTATTGTTGAGGATCTGGCACAGGCGCCATGTGCTATGTTTGCACTTGAGGTTCTTCAAAGTTGTCCTTCACAACGGAAGGCATTACTGTCTGCGATCAGGGGCATTTATCCCGCCGACTCGAGCCTTCTCACCTTCGATCTAGAGAATTTTACTCCCCGGCTTCCACATCAAATCGCTTTGGTCATTCAAGTCGGGATTAACGGTCTGAACATTCATAGGGCCATTGTAGATGAGGGTGCATCTACCTGCGTTATGTCCTCCGCTTGCTGGAAGGCCATTGGCTCTCCAGCCTTGTCATCATGTCCCAATGCCCTTGAGGCATTTGATGGTCGGGAATCTAAACCCCTGGGCATTCTCGAGAGTCTCACGATCACATTAATAGGGAAAAACTGTCAACGTAGAAGTGGAAGTGGTTGACGCTAAACTCAACTACAATATACTTCTTGGCCGCAGCTAGACCCATGCCATGCTCTGCATGCCGTCCACTATCTTTCGATTCATTAAGTTTCCTCACGAGGGCAAGATTGTCACAGTGGATCAGTTGTCATTTTTCACCTCTAACTCTAAGAACAACGTGCCATGCATGGATCAAATTACGAATCCCCCAGACAGTGTAGGACCTGGTCTCTTCAAAGACCCAGTCCTCATGGGTATATTTCCTGCACCGCCACTGCATACCGCTCAAGTCAACATGTTGTCTAGGTCAGATGACCCCTGGCTTATTCCTACACCTGAGCAGGTATATGAGTTTGGAGAATCCATGCCTTTAACGCCAGTAGAGATCAGTTACTGTGAGATTGTTGCTGCATCGGATCCTCTGCCTCCTCAGCATGCTCCTGTGAGCATGGCTCTCGACGTCTACTGCCAATGCCCCTGGCTTGGTCAGGCTGATTCACCTGATCCTCTCAGAGATACTTTTCCTTCCGATGAGGCTATCATTGAAACTATGTCTCTTGAGGAGCTGCCTTGGGGCGATGGACATCATCGCTCCTCGTTTATGCCTAGCTTGGGGGTAATGACTGATTGTCTGGAGCGTTATGCTACTCAGGTTCCTTCCCCTCCTCTTCAAACACCGATCTTGACGCACGAGGTTTTTTCGGAGGGTAATCTGAGTAACATTACTCAAACTGTTCCAATCAACATCTCCGTTAAACCGGGGATTGTTGAGAATATTCATGTGGGTGTGACTTGTTCTCCCGATGAGATTCAAGTCTATACTGAGCTTTTTAAAGAATTCAGAGATGTTTTTGCATGGTCTTACGAGGAAATGCCGGGGATTGATCCCAGTATTGTAGTACACGAGATTCCTGCACGAGATTCCTGCCTATCCCAGAGTGCGAGCAGGTGCGCCGAGCGGCGCCATGTCCCATGCATCTATGGGAAGCCACGCGCTGAGGCGGGGGACAGAAGAAACACGGAACGCATGTTTTATTTATCCATCATACAGAGATAATTCATCGACATTGTCCTATGCTCCGTCAAAGCGGGGGTACAATTCGAGTCTGTGTGGATTATCGCGACATCAATCGCGCCTGTCCAAAGGATAATTATCCCACTCCGTTTATCGATCAGATCATCGAAGAATGTGTTGGGAGTGAGATCTATTCCTTAATGGACGGTTTCTCAGGTTATAACCAAATCAATATTGCACCTGAGGATCAACATAAGACCACATTCATTTGTCCGTGGGGCACTTTCGCATACAAAAAACTCCCGTTCGGCTTAAAGAACACTGGAGCCACATTTCAGCGTGCGATGTCCTACGCTTTTCATGACATTCGCCATATCGTTCAGCCTTATCTGGATGACTTGCCAGCCCATTCAGGTAAGCGAGAGGACCATCCTGAGCATCTCTGCCAGATCTTTCTTCGTTGCAGGCACTACAATATCAGAATCAATCCTCATAAATGCGTCTTCTGCATTGATTCTGGCCGTCTTTTAGGATTCATCGTCTCGAAAGACGGAATTCACCTTGACCCTTTAAAGGTCGAGGCCATTGTAAATCTCCCATCACCCTCCTCCCTGTATCAGTTACAGAGTCTGCAAGGGAAAGTGAATTGTCTTCGGTGCTTTATCCCGAATTATGCCGAGGTGGCCAAAGGATTCACTCATTTGTTAAAGCAAAACGTTCCCTTTCATTGGGACGAAATTGCTCAGGAATCCTTTGAGAAGCTGAAGACGTTGCTTGTCAATGCTCCATTGCTTCGTCCTCCGGACTACCACCACGACTTCACTTTGTATCTAGCCGCCGCATTTAGCACCATTGCCATGGTCTTGGTGCAGGATGATGATCATGGTGATGAACATGTTGTTTATTACCTGTATCGGAACCTTCTCGACCCGGAAACACGTTATGCACATGTCGAGAAGTTGGCCTTAGCAGTAGTACACGTCGTACAACACTTTAGCCATTACATCCTTTTGCGTATGATAACAGTGGTTTCAGACTGCAACCCTATGACATATATTCTTTCTAGACAATTACTAGGGGGCAAGTAATCCAAATGGATTGTGATCCTGTAGGAGTTTGACTTGGAGTTCACTACTGCTAAGTCAACTAAATCACTGGTCTTTGCGGATTTGATATGTTCTCTCCCTACAGACTCTGCTCCCTCACACTCTGAAGACCATATACCGGACGAAACGCTTTTCCTCATTATTACTCGTGACCCTTGGTACGGTGACATAATAGTGTATCTTCAGACCTCGAAATTTCGGTCCGAGTTGGATAAAGCTGCCCGCCATCGGATTCGGCACCAGTCCCAACCCTACCATATAGTAGGAGATACCTTATATCGCGTTGGAGTAGATTCGGTGATCCGGCGATGCCTAACCTTGGAAGAGGCTGAGAAGGTCCTAAATTACTACCACAGTGGCGCCTGTGGTGGACATATGTCCGGGTATGCTACTTCCCAGAATATTCTGCGAGCAGGTTATTTCTGGCCTTCCATATTCAAAGACTGTATCACTGTATTCTGTAAATGTCATGCATGCCAAATATTTCAGTGCAAGATGCGCGCGCCGCCTTTACCATTGCATCCCGTTATTACCGTCGGCCCTTTTGCAAAATGGGGCGTGGATTTTATGACGTGTAACCCTCACTCGGCTGGGGGGCATGCGTATATCATTGTCGCCGTCGACTACTTCACAAAGTGGGCCGAGGCAATGCCTACACTAGCTTCTGACGGGAAAACGGTTGCTCAATTTATATTCAACCACGTTATCGCACGGTTCAGGGTTCCTCAAGCCATCGTCACTGATCACGGTACTCATTTTCGAGATTACATGATGGCGGAGCTGACTTCAACGTTGGGCTTGCGTCACGACAGCTCAAAACCATACTACCCTCAAGCGAATGGTCAGGTTCAAGCAGTGAACAAGGTTTTGGTCACTATGCTTCAGCGAACAGTTGGTATTCACAAATCCAATTGGCATCTCCAACTGTTCTCAGCTCTCTAGGCATACCAAACATCTGCTAAGAGTGCAACTAGATTCACACCATTTCAGTTGGTGTACGGTCTGGAAGCCACTCTGCCGGTTGAATGTGAAATTCCTTCATTGAAATTATTTGTTAAGACCTGCACGAGTACTTCTCCTATTTGAGGAAGAACATCTTACGTATACGGAACGATTAGATGAAACCCATCGTCGGCGCACCGGTGCTCGGAAGCACAAAAGAAGAGGTTAAAACTCATTTTGATCAATTTGTTTTCTCAGTTCTTTTATCGGAAGGAGACCTCGTCCTCTGTAAGTCAACGCATGATAAGCTTAGGCCCGGTAAGCTCGACCGTGGTACGGGCCCTATATAGTAAAGCGCGTTTTGAAAAATGGGGCCTACGAGGCTTATAGATTATGAAGGAGGTTCTCAGCGCGGCCAGGGAAAGTAGTCTGTCAAAAAGTACTATGCCTGAAGTGTTTTCTTGGTGTGGTGTGTGTACATAGGTGTATGATTTTCATTTGTGTGCATGTATTGTGTGGTGTGCTTTGTAAACATCTTTCTGCTGATCGAGTCTTTCTGGTGTAGATGTCTTTTCATCCATTTGTTGGTTTCGCGGATGGTGCCTCCCGCAGTACCAGGAATCTATCTTCAGCAGCCTGGGTAATCTATGATCCTGCTGGTGAGTTGATTAACCTACAAGGAGTGTGTCTAGGACGTACCACGAACAACATCGCGGAATATAGTGCTATGTTAGAATTATTAACCGAGGCAGTAAACCTTGGTATCCGTGAATTGCTCGTGTATCTATATTCGCAACTTGTGGTGTTACAACTGAACGGACACTATTCAGTAAGGAACCCATCCATCTTACGTTTGTATCTGCATATTCGATTACTGGAAAGGAATTTTGACTACATTACATATCATCATATACCCATACATTTGAATACATTAACAGATGCAGTAGCAAATTTGGTATTAGACAGACATTTGCACAATTTATAAATCATCATCACATTTAAAGAAAGATCCATCCAGAAATAGATATGCACATATATATAGATATCGAAATGTCTACATAGAGTGTGTCACACAAAATTCAAAATATACATAATCGTCTTAAGTACATCCGGAGACGATATGTCTCTCAAAAAATAGGTGTGGTATAAATCCTAAGAGCTAATCTGCATGGTGCTCATGATATCCGTAGCTCCTGTCCAGGATGAGTCTCGAGTTCGGTGGATGGAACTCGGAACTCCCAGGTGTCACGGCCCCGAGCCTTCGCTGCCATCGGTACGTACGCCGACCAAGCATGATGCAGGATCCCATGGGCAATCCCCTCGAGGTTTTGGATCAACTCCTCTCCTCCGGTGCCCTCTCCCTGAACCTCAGGGGCGATTTGTGTCCTCCGGGAGATTGGAGACATCCCAGCTGGTCTCTCAGGTCCCACATCTGCATGCATATATGATCGTGTTAGGACGAATGTATATTAACAAAAAAAACATATAAATATAAAATCAAAAAATATGAGGTCTTACCCAACTCCTCGTCCCAGTCGTCTCCTTCTGGTAACGGGAGATCTGGGTCCCCGGTAAAGTCAGTTCCTGCATAGGGCCAGTCTTCCACGACAATCAGCTGGCGCCGTAACCACCTAAAGAACTCCGGCCTCCAGGACATCTGTTGGCCACCTCCAGATCTGGGCATCAATGCTGCCCAGCGAGCCATTCTTGGCTCTCGTGGTATCGGATCTGCCACTGCGGCCCCTTGGCCCTAGAAGATTGGTAAGCATTCCAGAATGAACGATACCAAGATGGAACCATAACCGAACTGGCCCCCCGGTTACCCACTGTTGCATTTCGTGAGCTTCCTTTTTCATATTGATTGTTATTGTTGTTGCCCATTCGAACGAGCGAGCGACTCATGCATTACCGAAGCTAGCGAGGAGTTGGGCCTTTGTGGCCTCGTGTGGTTACTGCGACCCGGCCGCGTGATGCTATGGAGGACCACTCTCCGTGCTAGATCAGAAGTGGTGGATATCCACCTTCTTGCTACATGATCCCGTTTGAGCTCCTTATTACCCACTCGTGCCATCACTTCTTCCATCTTTTCCCCAGATGGTCTGCTGCCAGTCAACACCGGGATCGGACCTCTGCGGGACAATCCAGTGATAAAATAAACATCGAAAACCTCCAGCTCTAATACATGGTCTCGTAACCTAAACAGTTGTTCACGTTCATCCTAGATACTGATTAAATACTAGAGGAGGTCAGGCTGAGCTCGTAGACACGGTGTGAGGAAGAACTTTTTCAATCCATAGTTTCTAAGTGCATTCATGCAAGCTTGACTTTGCATGGGTTGTTCATCCTCTTCTCCATGTTCTCATTCTTTCCATTCAATTTCCATTTTGATTGATTACCTGCATTCATATGGTCATAAACCCTTAGTTAGGTCTCTTATGAGTCTCAAATTCCATACAATTTGGTCTAAATGTCAAAATTTTAGGCGTATTTTTAGGTTCGGCCGCTGGCGCGGCTGTTTCCTCAACATTCACGCCACGTGGCGCAAGCCCTTTGTATAAAAGAGCTCATTGGCGCAGGTCCGTGCCCGATACCCGCGGCAATGAGCGCGGCCATAAATTTTCAAAAATGGCTCTAGAAAACTGATTTACAGGGTAAAACTATTAAAATTTGGATGAAAATGAAGAGCAAGGGAGCACCTCTTACCTGTGACAGACAAGAAGCTGAATGGTCAACTTGATTTGTCGCAATCACCGTCAAAAGTTTCTGCTCCAAATGGACCACTGTTGCTTTTTACCAAGGTAAATAGTAAATGTAATTTTATTTTTACCAATTTGACATATTTATAGCTTTTTGACATGAAATGAGTTGTAAAAAGTCATTTTTATCGAATATTTTTATATGCTATGTCGAAAATGGATTTTACACTTGCTTGGTATGTGCAGCAACAGGTTTTTGTGACTTAAACGATGGAAACAAGTTGTATTTTATACTTCTTCGGACTCGGTAAATACACGAAAAAGTCACTTTGGAGTCATCTTTCAGCTCTTTTCTGACTCTCTAAACATGAAAAGATTGCCGAGGCGCTTGTCGTTTCGATCTCGTTAAATTGGACGTGAATCGACATCTACCCAGTATACGTTTAACCCTTTTTCGGGCTGGGATGGATTGATTATGAAAAAGGAATACCCTAGCCTATCGCGACTAGGAGGTTTTCTCGGATATTGTTTTCTACCTTTGCGGATCTGAGGAACTATTCACGAAAAGGGACCTGTGGAGTTTACTTTTCCGCTGTCTTTTCAAACTCTCTAAACATGAAAAGACGCCGAGCTCTTCCTTTGTCAAACTCGTTAAACCCTGATGACATTGGACCCAGTCGAAATGACGTTCTCTGAGTTCCTCCTTCCTAGGACTCGTTAAATGCACTAGGATGGATTCGCCCGAAGGGCAGACTTATATTGCAAGAATATGCTATCCCCTTCAAGCTTGTTATCAAAAAATAATTGGGGTACTCGCCAGAAATGGTGGGGGAAAAATGGAACCATCGTCGTTGTCGTCGGCGGTATGTCGCTCTTAAACATGGAACTTGTCTGCATTCGTGTCGGGTTGGGGACATCTCATCTCGTTTCTTCACTTTGCCTCCATGGGTTTGGATAATCCCTTTTGACCTCTCCTCTGCTCATTGCCTTGTCACCATGACCTCTAATCTATTGATGTCAAATACTGCCAAGTCCACTATCGTGCCATTTATATGTTCAAGAGAAGTTGGCCTCTGCTAATATCAACCTTCCTCTGATTCTCATACAATCCTGATTCACAACAAAACATCATGTTCCTCTGTCTCGTGTCGATGATGTGGGAATCATTATGGCCCACCTTCGATCAAGGTCACTTCCTGTCGACATTAGCTCATTATCCAGGAAGCTAATCTAGAGACTCCTTTATGGTACCTTGGAGCTTGCATGCCTCAATGGCAGGTTCGTCGCATTCGACGTGAGGTTTTCATCATTGGCCTCCGATCGAGTGATTTTGCGGGTGTTCGACGCCAACTCATTGATTCACACGCCGTAGATTGTACCTGTAGTACCTTGAGGGCCATTGTCATTATTGGTGGTTCCTCTCGCGTCTGTTAACAACTTTCATCATTGGCTGGTAATCAGACGATGTTCCTGCATGTTCGAATTCAACTCACATATTCGCATGCTCGAACTTGTACTCTATTTGGGTCGAGATGGAGCGCAAGACCCTGGATTGTGTCTGTTATAATCCAGGCTGCGATTATGGATTATTATCATTATGTATATGACTCATTGATTGGATGGATGTGACCATACCTGAGTCTATTTATTTGATCCCCTCTGGATGGCTGCGCCCATACCCTGGATCTGGATTATAGTGTACTCTGTTTCGGATGGCTATGCCCATACCACATATACATCATGTACTTGAGATATCGGTTGTATTTTCTGCGCAGGTTTTCCGACGGTGGGCCTTCAGTTGAACATGTTCTCGTAAAGCATTTCACCTATCTCTCTCTCGGGTCTCATACTTTAGGGGGCATCTGTTACACAGTAATTTGTCACCGTCCCTACCATTCCCCGTCCCTCACAATGGAGGACCCATTATGTGACCTGTGAACATTGTCATGCCTTGAAAACATCATCAATGCATTCCTCTAAGCATGAGCTTCATTTTCCCTAAAGTCATCTCCTTGCAAAAATCATGAAAAACATCCCTTTTTGCATTGGCGCGGGCAGACAGTTCAACACTCGTGCCAATGGGGAAAATCCTGCAAAGAGACCGTGCCAACTGGCGCTCTGTCCCAGAGTAGTAGTCGCGCCAGCCAATTTAAGGAGTGTTTTTTAAATAAAGATGGCGGAAGTTGAGTTTCAACAAACTTAGAAACCATTGCCTATCTTGAGTTGGGAGGTTTGGCTACGGGAGTTCTATGGAAGGGAAGTGGTTTGCCACTTCCCATGGAACCTTCCTTGTTGATAGGGCCAATCCCACAATAATAGGGATCCCAACTCCCTCCTTCCCCATCTATAAAATCCTGCTCAATTCCATGGCAAGCTAGTCTTGAAGTGCCTAAGCTTTGAATCTCCAAATTCCCAAGAGCCTTTTGTGTTGTAAGAGCCCTCTTCCTTCCCTTAAGGCCGACTCAAGTAAGGAGAATATCGTCGAGAGACTCAGGAGAGGTTTTCCCTTTCCTTGGTGAGCTTTGCGAGACGTGGACGACTGGAGACCCATCCGAAAGAGACCACGATGTCAGAACTTTGGTTGTAATCTCTTTCGACCGTTATTTAATGAATGATTATGATTATGGTTCCACTCTGTTTTCAATGATGTTAATATGAGTAGTATCCTTTCTGATTGATATTGAGTTACGTATGCCAGATTTTATGCTTGTATATGTTTGTTTCTTTTGTGTGCAGGTGTCCACCTGCGGAGATCGTGGAGGATCGTGATCTGCCGAGGCTGAGGAACGGGAACGCTCTCTTCTTCAGATCGTAGCATTGGAACCCAGGTAGGCTTCCATCTTTAGTCTTTTCATTCGTAACTAGGAACTTGCGTCGTAACATTTCTGATTGTTGCTAGACCCCCGCTGGGCTAGTAGGGATCGCCTTTGTCTGCAGAGGGGATTTACCTCCTCAACAATTGAGTTTTCAAGAACCCAACTAATCATGTCGGTATAGGGAAGAAGAGTAGCTCTTTCTACTATCCTATGGATAAAAGAGCATGAAATATATTTGAACTGTAAATACGAGGGTGTTGAATCATCGACAGTCGCTGTGACTTCAACTACTTTTGTCTCTTCATCTTTGAGTATATTATAAATAACTTGCCACTTAGTAGCTCCTCCATCAATAGTTCAGACAATATCAGAGACTATAGGCATCATTCCTATTTGTTCGAGTTCTGCAACAATCTGTTTGTCTTGTTTCTGAATCACTTTGCTGATGGACATATCTTGAAAGGAAATCCCTATTAAAGACAGAGTAAATGATCAAATGATGGAAAATATATTGAAATGATCTATATTGAATGAAAAAATATGGGAAACAACTATATTATTAATTAATCATAATGAATTAATAAATGTTTACATTCAGAGGCTAAAACATCATTAATATTTTCTGACATGATTTATCTTTGCGTAAAATATTTATTCAAACCAGTCAAATCCATCACATCACACCCTTTAAACCTATATTAATTAAGCTTATTTACCTTTTTTTTATGCGAGATGCGATTTTGCGATATCACGAAATCGCAATATCGCAGAAGTCACAATATCACAAAATCGCAGAATCAAAACTTTGATAAAAGTTTCTTAAATTTGTGTAACGAAAATCTGCGATATGCGATTCGTAATATCGTTTGCGAAACCTTAAATCGTTGTTCGCACAATATGGATTTCATTGCTTTATTGTTTTACCTTTTTAATAAAAAATATTTATGAAAAATTACGATTTGCGATAAGGATGTTTTTATTAATTTCTTTTTATTGTTGTTTTTTATTTAATTAAAAGCAGTGTTGTTTTTTTTGGAATTTGTTTTTTATTAAAAATAAAATATATTTTTAAGAAGGGTCCCTATTTTTTATTTATCAAAGGTCTAGATTATTTTGAAAATAGGAAAATGGGGGGGGTGGTTGTTGCATAGCACAGCAAGAGGTTAGGACTGACTTTAGGTCGGGAATCATTCCTTCCCCTCCCCTCCCCCCTTTTTATTTGTTTCCATGCACCTCAGACTGTCGAATAACTGCTGGGACCACATCATAAGGCTGAGAGGTCAGGTCTTTGTTAGATAAAAGTTAAAAACACAATTTATAAAGTAAACATTAGCAAAACAAAAATAGTTTATTTTTGTTGATTTCTTAATTATATTTAGTTACGTTCTCATTAGTTTAGATAGTTTTTTTTCTTATTTCGAAATGATATTTGTGTCACTAGATCATCCATTTGGAGGGATGTTCAGTTAATACAATGTACGATGAGCAGGGTGGATCATTGTCAGATTGTCCATTTGCAGTGGTGTTGAATTTATACAATGCATGCTAAGGACCACATTTTATCATCTTTATTATTTTTTAGATCGCTTGAGACATATGAGCACAAAACAAATTTAATATTTTACGAATATTTAGACAAATTTTTGTGTATTGCACCTCCTTATGCACACCATGGTTGGGATTTTTGGTTATCCCGCTTTGCACATTATCAGACGAAAAGAGGGTTTGGCCTTTGAATTCTCAAGTTCAGTGACCTCCGACTATGGGTTCGAATGGAATAGGTCGAAGTACCTCTGATTGTTCGACTACCCAACATCTGGTTCCTTCGTCTACGAATAAAGGTCTTGGATATAGGTTTTTCCAACTGCAACGCCGATCTCGCCTCATTTTTTGAAAAAAATGGTTGAGATGTGTTTTCACATTAATTTTAAATTCATTGTGTGTCATGTGAATTAAAGAAATCGATGTCTAAGACTTTCAAAACCTTATTTTTTTCGGTTAAACCTCCTCTGTCAATTGTTCTCTGAAAGAAATGAATATCTTGAGACCTTCTTTTTTGAATCTTGACTAAATGTCACTTTCTTATATTTCTTGTCTTGTATTTCTGAATGTTTTTCTAATGCTAAAATTCTTTTCTCTACAGAAAGAGCTTCTTTCATGTTCTCTAAATGGGTATCTTTACCAAATTTATCTACAAAAATAGCTATATTAGAAGGCAAAGAAGAAATATACTACTCTATTTGTACATCAACAACAGGATTGGAAGCAATTGGATTTTCTTTAATAACTTGTCGAATCTGGAGTTGAAATATTTGATCCTTTCCCCTGAATTTTTTTTAAGATTGGAAAGAGCATTGATTAGGGATGAAACAGTTCTATCATCTCCAAATTTTTCAAGGAAAACTTGCTCAAAAGTTTCCCAATCGGCAATAGATCCTACTGGAAGTGAAAAATTCTAGGATCCTACATATCCGTGTAAACTATAAGGAAACAATCTAACTACAATATTTTCATGGGAAAATCCATTTAGATTCATGGCTAACTTAAAATTATTGATATGTTCTTCCACAGGAAGACCATCATCTGAATTATATTTAGGTAACCATTTTTCTGGATGATCCAGAACATGATTTGGATTTTCTTTGAATACAGCACCAGGATTAGTCCAAGGTTGATTAGCCATAATTGGATTTCAATTTTTTGAAGATATAGAAGTAGATCCAGAAGTAGGGGGAATGAATGAAGAAATTACAACTAGAATAGTACTACTTGTAACAGCACTGTTTGTTTTAGTAGAAGAAACGAAAGATTGAGAAAATGCAGATTGAGTAAGATGATGTGAAGAAGTAACAGAAGGGAAATTTGATGTGACTTCACTCGTATCGAATTTAGATCTGGATATAGAAATTTTTTTGTGATGTGGTTGTATTGGAAACTCAAAAGGAGGAATTCCAAGTCTTTCACTCTTGGATCTAGTTAATATACCAGTTTCTATAAATAGAGAAGCAACACTTTCTTCATAAGCTTCTGGGTTAACAGGATTTTCAGCAAAAATAGATATTCCTTCTAATTTCCGAATTAAAGATAGAACTTCCGGAGATTTGGGAGTGAATTTTGAAGCAGATGAATATCAATATACTTCAAGAGATGATGGAAAGGTTTCTACTATTTCTGATTTTGAGTTGGTGATTTAGAGTGTGATTGGGAAGTTGTAGAATGATTTTGGGGAGATCGAATCTTATGAGGGCTTCTAGTTTGAGGTTTAGACTTATATGCCATTCATAGTCGGCCCTCCTTCTAGCACCAAAAATGTTGAAGCCTCAGAAATCTATGGCCAAAACAAGGGGGATAACCACCCGTTCTGGACATTAAAATAGTTCCTTTTCCATTTAGGATAGTGGCTCCAAATGGATATAATGGGACCAGTTTCCGACAGTTTGTTTTTTTCTTTGATTTTTTGGGTTTATCTCTCAAAGGATTTGCATGAAAAATTACTAAAAACTAAAAACAAATTTATTCTAAAATGCAAAATTTTGTATTTAAATCTAATTTTATCTAACTCAGGATAATATTAATTTGATGCAATCTAGAATGATATCTATTCAATCTATGATGATTAAGATCATCACAGATTTAATAGAATTATTACTATGTAAGATGATTCTCTCGAAAAAAATTTAATCAAAAGAAAATGAGAAACATATCACATATATTTGATGATCATATATAAAACAAACCAATTTATATCTTTATATTGTACAATAGTGCAATTGATATTTCAAATAAAAATAAACAATTTCATATATAATTCATGAAATTTGGATTCATCACTAATATTAAAAACATAACTAGAGTACATAATAATAGTACCTGATGTGTGCTGCCATGTGCATCTGATCAATGATAATAGGCCACATTCAACTCTTCTATCAGTAAGTCTTTCAAAGAAAACAGAATTGCACGAACAATGATCAACAAAATGATATATAACTGAAAAGGTCGTGTTCCATTATTTTATTGAGGCATCCAAAAACTTACTTACAATTAAGAATTCTTTGCAAATATTCTCAATAAAATTATGGACCCTTCTCTAAATGCACGAGAAGGGTTTAAATACTATACTAACTACTTACAAAAAAATAGATTATACAAAATATCTTATGAGGTGGTTTCAAACAACCTTCCTCATCTTCAGTATCTACTTGCTAAAAATTTAAATTATATAAAGACAAACAAACTAATAATCATGCCTAATGATAAGTTACTTCCAGCTATGCTTTTCTACTCACGAATGTCGAACATCGGTTGAACTTGTGGAGGTTTGTTGAACTATGCCTTCATTTGTACAACAAATATAGCATCCAGTAAAAGAGCATGTATTCTTTGTATAGAATTCAAAAAATAGTTTAGTGTCATGATCTGACTATGTAGTTTGACCAATAGCTACCAGTATGCTTCCCAATCAGTTTTCTTTAGCTGTGTAAGTGCTTCTTCCCGGAGTTGACCTGCATATTTCCAACTTTGTTCTAAATCTCTGATATCAGGAACAAATTTGATATTTCCTTCTTTAATGAGCCCAGAAGTATGTAATATATGGTTAATCATTTTGACCATATTCTGCGATATACCTGCTGCTCTGGCTATGGCCAATTCTGCTTGTTTCACTCATGCATCCCATTTTATAAAAAGTGTATCTTTTAAAGTCTCCTTTATCTTTGGGATATCTGAATTTCTCCCTTCTTCTGAATCTTGCCATTCAATATAATCAGAGATTTTGGTATTGAGTTCGTTGAACTCAATTCTTTGATCAATGACTATGTTTTTCAACTGTTCACTGATTTCTAGGTGTGGAATTATGTTTGATATTTATACAACAAATAGGTTTTGTTGTTTTGAGAGTAAGGCACTTAATGTCTATGCTTCTTTTATGAATTCATCTCCAATAGGAATTCCTTCATATTTGGTCAGATCTTCTCTCAATCGTTCAATCAAGGAATTTTTGCTAGATAAGTCCTTTTCATGACTTATCTTAAGTATTTCCATCTCTTGCTGTACTCTGAGGAGTTGTTGTTCCAATTTCTGATTTAAACTATTTCTTTCTTCATTTAGCTGCTACTATAGTTCCATGATTTTTACATCCTTTTCTTGGACCAAAATAGATACTTTTGCTGCCTTATCCATTGTTGCAGTGGTGTAGGCACTAGTGAATTGAGATAGCCGAGTTAAATTTTCAATTGGATTTGATGGAGTATCTTTCCATACTACTTCCATAACTTCATTTCTCGGGGGTATTTCAATCCTTCTTCTTTTCCTCTATTTCCTTACTATAGCTTTATGAAGAGGGCTGTAGAACACATCTAGTGGGGGAATATCATCCACCTTGAGGTTAATCTCATCAGTTGGATTTCTAGGAATGATTTATGTGTCATGGGAGATTATCTCAGGAGTGTTAATGATTTCTTTGGTTGAAACTATTTGTCCATGTGGGGTCTGAAATTCTGTATTTTTCTGTGATGATGATGCCTCTAGAGTATTTGCTAATGCATTGCTGAATTAAGTACAAATTTTATCTAATTCACTTTGATTTTGTGAATCTTATTGTTTTGCTTTGATTTCTTGGCTTGCTTCAATCGTATAACTGGTAATCAAAACATCCTGTGGGATCCGTCTGAGTCTTTGTTCTCTGAATTCATTGAACTTCTGTACTTCTTCTGGATTCAGGTTCAATTTGACAAACTTTAGGATTTCTTCAAAAGTCCCATTAGATTGCAAAATATCTTCAAATCTGTCATCATTGTGTACAATAGGTTTGAGTTTGACTGATAGAGTAAATTTTTTAGCAATCTTTTCTGGGTCAAACTGCCTGGAGGGTAAAACGGCGAGCTTCAAAAGCTCAATCTTTTGACATTATTTCAATGCATGATTTAAATGGTTTAGTGTGAATGAACCACATGAAATTGGAAAACTTGGCTATAAATACTTCTTACTGTATTTCAAAGATTTAGTGAGTCCATTACCAATAGTTTGGTAAGCGACTTGTCTTGCCATCGACTTATCTGAAACATAGAAATGAAGAATATGCAGGGGAGCGGAGCTTCCAAAAATTCTGATATATGAAAATTATTCTTCAACAAAACATCTGCCTATCATTTGAAGCTCTGCAAGGGCTTACTTAGTGAACCTAGGGCTCACTGTGTCAAACATAAATTGGTGTAACGGTAATACAACTCCATAACACAGCCTACGAAAATGTGGTGCATAATTATGCTCCCATATCTCTTTATGACTCAAATGTATAGGGGTAGGACCTTCAAGAGTCCATTTCCATCCCATAACTGAAAAGATGGTAGAAAAATAGATGGCATCAAAAATATACGCACTCATAAAAAATTGGGGAACATATTTGGAGGAAGAAGTTCTTGTTTGTAGATATTCATTAATTGCGTTAACTAGATTCTCAGAGAGAATAGTTGCCCAATTCATTATAAGGGAATTAACACAGGAGTCAATTAGGGGAAGTCAGTGTATGGAGAACTTGATATTTATCAGGTAGACCATATAATCTGTATATCATCGCTACTACAAAATTATAAGGATTTTCTAATGACGCGATAGGATACATACCAGTTCTCTCATATTTGAACTTGTTGTCTAGTTTCCTCCAACCTTGAATTGCCTTGAATGGGTCTTCATTCTTCTTAGCAAAATTTTCAACAAACTGACTGTTATAGGTGTCTTGCAGGTCGGGAAGCTTATACATGATTTTCAGATCTTCAGGTCTGAAATAACCTAGAATTTCATCCTTGCAGGTTCTTAACTATCTTTCTTTGATCATTGAGTTGTCAAGCACCCACCTAATCATGTCGGTATATGGAAGAAGAGTAGCTCTTGCTACTATCCTATGGATGAAAGAGCATGAAATATATTTGAACTGTAAATTTGAGGGTGTTGAATCATCGAGAGTCGCTGTGACTTCAACTACTTTTTTCTCTTCGTCTTCGAGTATAGTATAAATAAATTTCCACATAGTAGCTCCTCCATCAGTAGTTCAGAAAATATCAGAGACTATAGGCATCATTCCTGTTTGTTCGAGTTCTGCAACAATCTGTTTGTCTTGTTTCTGAATCACTTTGCTCATGGACATATCTTGAAAGGAAATCCCTATTAAAGATAGAGTAAATTATCAAATGATGGAAAATCTATTGAAATGATCTATATTGAAAGAAAAAATCTGGGAAACAACAATATTATTAATTAATCATAACGAATTAATAATTGTTTACATTCAGAGGATAAAAAATCATTAATATTTTCTGACATGATTTATCTTTGCGTAAAATCTTTATTCAAACTAGTCAAGTCCATCACATCGCACCCTTTAAACCTATCTTAATGAAGTGTATTTACCTTTTGTTTATGCGATGTGCGATTTCGCGATATCACGAAATCGCAATATCGCAGAAGTCACAATATCGCAAAATCACAGAATCAAGACTTTGATAAAAGTTGCTTAAATTTGTGTAACGAAAATCTACGATATGCGATTCGTAATATCGTTTGTGAAACCTTAAATCGGTGATGGCACAATATGGATTTCATTGTTTTATTGTTTTAGCTTTTTAATAAAAAATATTTATGAGAAATTACGATTTGCGATAAGGATGTTTTTATTAATTTCCTTTTATTGTTGTTTTTCATTTAATTAAAAGCAGTGTTGTTTTTTTTGGAATTTTATTTTTATTAAAAATAAAATATATTTTTAAGAAGGGTCCCTATTTTTTATTTATCAATGGTCTAGATTATTTTGAAAATAGGAAAATGGGGGGGGGGGTGGTTGTTGGATAGCACAACAGGAGGTTAGGCCTGACTTTAGGTCGGGAATCATTCCTTTTCCCCCTTTTTATTTATTTCCATGCAACTCAAACTATCGACTAACTGCTGGGACCACATCATAAGGCTGAGAGGTAAGGTCTTTGTTAGATAAAAGTTAAACAAACAATTTATAAAGTAAACATTAGAAAACAAAAATAGTTTATTTTTGTTAATTTGTTAATTATATTTAGTTAAGTTCTCATTAGTTTAGATATTTTTTTCTCTTATTTCAAATTCATATTTGTGTCACTAGATCATCCATTTGGAGGGATGTTCAGTTAATACAATGTACGATGAGCAGAGTGGATCATTGTCAGATTGTCCATTTGAAGTGGTGTTGAATTTATACAATGCATGTTAAGGACCACATTTTATCATATTTATTATTTTTTAGATCGCTTGGGACATATGAGCACAAAAAAAATTTAATATTTTACAAATATTTAGACAAATTTTTGTGTATTGCACCTCCTTATGCACACCATGGTTGGGATTTGTGGTTATCCCGCTTTGCACATTGTCAAACGAAAATAGGGTTTGGCCTCCGACTTCTCAAGGTCGGTGACCTCTGACTATGGGTCCCAATGGAATAGGTCGAAGTACCTCTGATTGTTCAACTACCCAACATCTGGGTCCTTCGTCTACGAATAAAGGTCTTGGATATAGGTTTTTCCGACTACAACGCCGATGTCACCTCATTTTTTGAAAAAAATGGTTGAGATGTGCTTTCACATTAATTTTAAATTCATTTTGTGTCATATGGATTAAAGAAATCGATGTCTAAGACTTTCAAAACCTTATTTTTTTCGGTTAAACCTCCTCTGTCAATTTGGGGGGGGGGGGTGGTTGGTTGTTGCATAGCACAACAGGAAGTTAGGCCTGACTTTAGGTCCGGAATCATTCATTTTCCCCCAATTTTTATTTATTTCCATGCACCTCAAACTATCGACTAACTGCTGGGACCACATCATAAGGCTGAGAGGTCAGGTATTTCTTAGATAAAAGTTAAACAAACAATTTATAAAGTAAACATTAGAAAACAAAAATAGTTTATTTTTGTTAATTTCTTAATTATATTTAGTTACATTCTCATTAGTTTAGATAGTTTTTTTTGTTATTTCGAAATCATATTTGTGTCACTAGATCATCCGTTTGGAGGGATGTTCAGTTAATACAATGTACGATGAGCAGGGTGGATCATTGTCAAATTGTCCATTTGCAGTGGTGTTGAATTTATACAATGCATGCTAAGGACCACATTTTATCATCTTTATTATTTTTTAGATCACTTGGGACATATATGCACAAAACAAATTTAATATTTTACAAATATTTAGACAAATTTCTGTGTATTTCACCTCATTATGCACACCATGGTTGGGATTTGTGGTTATCCCGCTTTGCACATTGTCAAACGAAAACAGGGTTTGGCCTTCGACTTCTCAAGGTCGGTGACCTCCGACTATGGGTCCCAATGGAATAGGTCGAAGTACCTCTGATTGTTCGACTACCCAACATCTGGGTCCTTCGTCTACGAATAAAGGTCTTGGATATAGATTTTTCCGACTGCAACGCCGATCTCACCTCATTTTTTGAAAAAAATGGTCGAGATGTGTTTTCACATTAATTTTAAATTCATTGTGTGTCATATGAATTAAAGAAATCGATGTCTAAGATTTTCAAAACCTTATTTTTTTCGGTTAAACCTCCTCTGTCAATTTTTCTCTGAAAGAAAAACCCGAAAACCTAAACTTCAAATTCAATTGCAATAGTTTTCTCTATAAGCTATAACTTGTGGTAAGTGGTGATATTTCAAAAGGTTTCCTTTTATTTAATTTGACTAGTATTCATAGAAAATCTTAATTATCTATTTTATTTCCTACACGAGACACAAAATTTGAAAAAAGAACAAATCCCTGGCTTCAAGGAAAGGAATTCAATAGAATAAAGAAAGACTAAAAGGGAAAGAAGATCTAGAACCAGGAAGTTATAATATGAACTCAACTTTGATTTCCAACACCACATTCAACATGCAATATGCAAGTACAATGTAATGGGAGGAAATTTATAATTTATTTGAAAATAGGGAGTGGCTAAATTCATAAAATTCTAGTAAGGAGAAAAATGGATAATATGAGAACATTAGAAGGAAAAAATTACACAATGTTGCTACTAGGGCTAAAATATTTCCCTTTTATGACATGGTACGATGGATTTAGGTCATTTTGATATTCATACATACACAGTTACATATTCTAATAGAAATGTGATAGCAACCTAGACATTAGGCACCCTTCAAACAATATATAAGATCAGCTCTTCTAAACTCTTCTTTACTTCTTAGTTTCTTAATAATTTCAACCACAATTTTTAAACAAAGTGACAAAAATTATGATAAAATGATTCAATACTAATTGTGGGAAGAGAAAGAGGTCTTTAAACTGAAATCGTGTAAGGAATACCTGATTATTATTTTTCGAAAGTACTTTTAGATTCATCTTCAAAATGTTGTCTAGATTATATGAGTAAAGGGACCTTGATTGTTTCAAAACTCATTGGCTGTCATCAATTCATAATATCCACCATGACTCAATTATGTCTCAAAACTTGACATATACTTTGAAGTTAGAAATTTAATGCCCTCTAGGATATCAACACATTTTTTATGTTTTCTTATCTCCTAGACATTGTGATTGCCTTTGTCCCCTTTCCTCTTGTGAAGTGGAATTATGCCACGAATGATTAGTTTCAAATTCAAAATTATGCTTCATTATTATGGGAAAGTAATTATAAATTTAATTTTTATGACATTAGAAATTATGTAATTATCCCTCTACATGAATTCATATTTGGTAGTGCTCCTATAAGGATTAGTCAAGAGCTGAAAGAGGCACTTGATCAAATAGGATTCTGGTTTTTTAAGAATCATTTTCCTATATCAAAATATATGGGAGTGATTTTGGTCCACATGTATTTCCAAGGTACATTCTTGAAAGAATTTATCTTAAAGAGGTAGCAAATAAAACAACATTAAATGGTCAAGCAAAAAATATGAGTAAACTTTGAAACAATATTTGGCTAAATTTTCCAATTATGTTTGGAAGAATAAAAATGAAGGAAAAATGCCATGCATTCAATGAATATGGGGAACTTTACATTCTCTGGTTTATCTCATTACCCCATTTTGATTATGACCCTCATAAATAATAAATGATAATGATAAGGCTATAAGATAAACCTCCTTTTGAATGAATTTTTCATAAACATTGATAGTTTTGATCAATCAATTGAAAGAGGAAAACTAGTTAGTATTTAGGATAGGGAAAAACTTAAGGAACTTAGAGAAAAAAATTATGAATATTTTCTTAAAACGAATAATATCATGTCTTCTATTCCATTTAAAGATATGAAATCTCTTGAATGTCTGAAAGTTAATTTTATTTAGCTACTTTTAGAACAACACCTTCTTTTGAGAAATTTCAAAAAATTCAAATTGATATATTCTTGATGTTTATGTTAAAATCTAGAAATTGACTAGTCTAGAGACTAGAAAATATGTTAATGTTAAAGAAAAAAACCAACAAGATCAGATCATTAAATAAATCATCAAAATAATAATGGAATAAAAACAAGAAACTAATGAGAATGTCTTCCGGAAAGACATTATAGTCCTTGATCCTCTTGAGGAAACCACCCAGGAAGACTTACATTCCAAAAAACATGTTGAAAAAACTAAATATATGGAGAGTCATAAAAATTATGAACAATAAACTATTAATTCAATAATTAGAGAGAGTGTTGATAAAGAGACAGAGTCAATTGAACAACACAATAAAACAATTGACCTCTAAGTACCATAAACAATGCCCCCCTCCCTCCCTAGTTTCCATGACTACCATCTCCACAAAAATTCCTCTAACTTCATTTCTTTTTAGGAATGTCATTGACATGGAACCAATATATTAAACTATTCCATACTTAACTAAATATTATTTCAATACACATAATAAATTTGTAGTAAGAAGGGAAAAGAAGAGGAAACTTAACATTGTTGAAACATTGTCTGAATATAGCTAGTGGCCAACTGGAGATGTGAGACATAAAACTAAAGAAACTACACAGACCCTTGGAGAATTTTCTAACAATAAAAAATACCATGTCAGTGAACTTGGAACAGCTTATCAAATGAAGTTGCAAAGAACTAAAGAGTTAGAATTGGAAATTGAAAAGAACAAAGAATTTAGTGAAGAGAGTTGGAAAGCTCGTTTTGTGGCCCTGGTTTGATATTTTACTATTGAAAGAGACAAATTACAAATTTGGTTTGAAATTAAATTGAAATAATTATAACTCAAGAATTCCGAGCAGATTGAGTAAATGAGAAATAAACATGAATAAGAAAAACAATAATTGAAAGAAGAAGCTGAAAATAAAATTGCAGTTATGAATGTACCGCTAAGAAAAAAAAAATTGAAACAATGTAGTCTCAAGTGAAATAGGATAATGATGCTAAAGAGAGTATATATTTATTCAAATAGCAAGAAGTGGAGGTTAACTAAAAACTGAAAAAAAAATATCAAACTAGATTCTACAGAAGAATGGATAAAATTTGTAAACTTTACCAGGAGATTGTGAATGTCAATGAAATTTTTTAATATTTAGTTAAATAAGATCGAAGTGTTAAAGAAATATTTTCATGAATTCTCTAATGGTAAAATAAATTAAAACCTTAACAAATTCCTAAAATCATTATGAAGGATGAGAGACTCATACATGCTTCATTAATCTGTGAATAATCAAAAGCAAAGGAAATACGAGTGTGGACTAAGAAAGACATTGATAATTGCATCAAAGTATGGGATATTGGGACAAAATTCATTGAATAAATTGGTTTTCCTACATCAGAACCAATAATGGAGACAATCACGGGTTCTTTAAATCAAAAAAAAAAAAAAAAATCACAATTGAAGATGAGAAAGATGACTGGAATTGAAATTTGGATGAAAAAACTTTCCAAAAGTTTTTTCACTTTCCTTTTGGACAGATCAAACTAATTTCGAAATTTTTTGTTAAGTATATAGTAGAAAGAAAAGGTTTATTTATAATTTAGTGCCAATGTACTAGATAAACATTGTTCATTTCCATCTTATTCACTTTTCTGCAATTTCTCAGGTGTATACAGATTGGGTAAGCTTTATCCAAACAAATGTTCCACATCTTCTCACCATTTAATATGAAGGCTCTAAAGACGAAGACTAAGTTTGAAAGAGTTTCCCACTCTTTCTAGAAAATTATCCTTACATAAGGACAATATTTCATTTTTAGCATCATCGGTCACTAAAGCAAATATTGAAGATTTTGTAATTATTCTAGTATTTATATGGCCTCTTACATTGGTGTAAGAGTTGATGATTTGTCAAATTGAAGTCCTGTATTTTATCATCAATTTTTTAGGCTAAGCATTTTTTAAGACGAAATTGAACATTGAATATGTTTATAAGTTATGTGTCTGATATCCTGTCATCGTTTTAATTAGTAATACATGCATGCAGTATTCATTTTATAACATTATTCGTATTCAAGTCTGATTTAATCTTGTGATATTATGTTCAAATTTCTTAAGGTATGTTCCAAAGTAATTTCACTGTCATACAAAGTTTGTGAGTTGTTTGATGTTTATGTTATTATTTGATGGGAAATCTGAAATCAAAACAATTTTCATTGTACTTTTAGTTTAACAGCTTCTTCAGAAACATATTTTCTAGTGGGCTGCAATTGGATTTAAGTGATACTCAAACACACATAATATTTTCTCTTAAATATTATGTTTGAATGAAACCATCATCCACCACCTTCACTGTTATTTGTTCTATCAAATCGAAATTACTGCGCATCAACAACAATTTGTATACTTTTTTTTGTAGATAACTGTAAGTACAAACATAGGTCATGTGTTTTCCTTATTTTTTAATTTAATTTAGATGGACTCATCCCTGCTCAGGAGTGCATTAAACAGTTTATGTTATCCCTCGGACTAGGAGCAATTTAACATGAATATAAATGATTTATTGTATATGTTGCTTGCGCTGAAAAAACCTCTAAAAATGTTTGTCAAAATCTATGAACATGGGTCTATGGATGGTTTTTTCAATGCTAGATTATTTTAGGTTTGTTGTTAGCTACACATATTTTTGTACTCAATCTCAACAAACTAAATCAATGGGTCATTGATAGGAACATGTATGGTTCTATGTTTTCCTTTTTCTTTAGTCAGATCCATACAAATACATTTTTAATCTTATATCAACTACATTTAATTATTTAGCTTAGAAAACAATCAATGGTTGACCTCGACCATAGTTAGTATAACCCGAACCCATTGGATACAAAGCTACATTCCTATCTAATTTTATGATTTCAGTAGGCTTAACGCATGCTATTAGTGAAGCTTATTTTTACCCATCAACTAAAGACAATTTAATCTTTGCATTTAGGCATCATTATCAATTCTAATGTCACATATTACAATTTAAAAGTTGTTTAGTAAAATGGAATATGTCAATTTATAACCCACACACTGTAAACATAACATACTAATAGCCAAATGAGCTCATAGCTACAAATAATTCATGGAATTCTCTAGCATTTCTTCGGAAAATTATTATTATGAACAACTTTGTCATTATTTTGATACAATACATAGGACTAGAAATGAACCTATGAGTAATTTAGTTCAATTTTTTTGGAAATTTGTTGTAAATTTCCTAAATGTAATGGGGCATCCATGCAATAAATAGATTTTTGGTTTTCATATATTCTCTCTTCCCCTAAAGAAGACGAGTTTCCCTTAGCCAATGAGAAGAATTTAATATTTTTCATACTATATTTCTCTTGAATTTTAAAATTTGCAATGAAAATGCTCACAATTGTCTTGAAGATTTTGGAGCTTTAGCAAATGTTATTGTGGTTCCATTGCTATTTGGGATATTTTTAAAAATAAATTTATCAATAATTTTAGTGAATATAAAACAAAAGAATTCTAAATTGGTGAAATGTCAAATATTAAAGTAAATTCTGTCAAAACAATTGAATATTTAAACTGAAGATTCCATTATGTTATTAATAGAATATTGAAGACATGAAGATCATGTGTTAACTAAGATTTATACTACCACTCTTCGTTCAAATATGCCTTTTGCCACTATTGGAGCAATAAAGCTATATCAACATTATATATGGAACAAACTTTAAATTTCAAAAAACAAATTCTCAAAATAAGATCCAAACAACAATTGTCAATAAAAAAAAATAACTAGTAAAACTAAAACATTATGTTTTATTTTATTCTATACTTTAATTAAAATGTTATATTTTAAATTATTTTAATTATATAAATAATTAATATTCAAATTAAATATTGTCTCTTTCTCAAATTTATCGCTCTAATTTTTAAATAATGGTTTTTTTGTAAACGCCCATTTGTAATTTATAATTTCATAATAATAAATATAAAACACTTATTTTTTAAAAAGTATTCAGTTACAAAATGGAACTTAAGGGCCAGGTTCATTTCCTACGAAAGTATTAAGAGAGACCTTGACTATGGCGTTTTAGCATTGATTCCACTGCCTCCATGAGATTGTATTAATTATTGAGATTATTGACACAGAAAGAGCCGTGGGAAGCCCAATTTTGTTTCTTGCCGACTAGTCCATTACAATGGTTGTCAATTTAATTTAACGTTTGTCAATTTAATTTAACCAATGCATGCTTTAGATAAGCAAGTGAGAAAAGTCACAAAAACTAGAGCTTTCAAAAATGCATTTAGTACATTTTTCTAAAGGAAAATTTGATAAAATTTAAAACACTAATAAATTTTTTTCATTAAAA
Organism: Pinus albicaulis; assembly: GCA_034641835.2. NCBI lineage: Eukaryota > Viridiplantae > Streptophyta > Pinopsida > Pinales > Pinaceae > Pinus > Pinus albicaulis. The sequence goes on along the minus strand of CM076579.1, from coordinate 1,168,527,839 downwards.
CATTACGTTATAGGTTTTTTTTTTATATTGTTTTTAATCTTAATTTTGATTCATTATAATCAAATACAAATATCAAAATGTTTCAATCCAAAAACATAATAATTTTGTGTTATCATTGTTTAATTTCAAAATTAAAAAATCATGGTTAAACGAAGGTTAATAAAATGAAACTCAAGGATTTATGCACATAAAATTTACCCTGATACCTTGTCCATATTATGATCACATCCCTCTGAATCACCTCTAATGACTTTTGCTTTTCTAATTGTATTTATGCTAAGCAAAAGCACTTAAAATTTAGCTTTTGTTTAAATGTGGCAATGAGTTCATACCTTTCAAAGTTTAATAATTAAGCTAAATGGAAGTAAGGCTAGTTATGCTACGTTGTTTCAATTGCAAATTCAACATATCCAATAAAATCACATAATAGTTAAAAATTTACATTAAATCAAAATATCACATATTATATATTAGAATATTAGACACCCAATGAAATGACGTAACCAAGTACAACAATTCACATCAAATCATGATATTGTAAATTGGGAGAAGATTACTCATACTTCGCTATGAAATGAAGTAACTATGAAATGAAGTAACAGAGAGGAAGAGACAAAACTTAAATAGGCAAAGTGCATGCTAAGTAACATTTTAAGGTTGTTTTACAATAATGAGTTAATCTCTATTCAAAGAAGTGCATGCTAAGTAACATTTTAAGGTTTTTTTGCAATAATAAATTAATCTCTATTCAAAGTGCATGCTAAATAACATTTTAAGTTTGTTTTGCAATAATGAATTAATCTCTATTCAAAAGAAAGATAGATCATAGTGAATAGTCTCTATAAAATTTTGATAGTCCCAAGGATACTTTGTCCATGATTTCCTCTACCTTGGGCATTATGTCTTTTAAGATCATACTTATGGGTTGTGTTTTTTTTTCCTTGGGAATGATGGTCATCAATTATTTTTCCAAGTGGTAAAAAACAAACCGACAAAGACCATGAACTTATGTAATTTCTTATTGATAACCAAAAATATAACTATGTTTAAGGAGTTAGAATAAAAGAAGTTAAGTGGATCACAATCTTTTAAGTTGGTGAAACGTAAAAAGCAATGAAGATTGAGTTAATAGTTAAATAGAAAAGAAGTCAAATTGAATACAAATGGAAATTGACTTCCACAGTCGTAGTGATTACACCTAGTGGCATGACTAAGTGGAACACATTTATTTTTTAATTGATTAATCATGACATTATTATTGTAGTTTCCATTTCTTTCTAATCATCAACTAATATTTCTAATGATGGAACAACTAAATTTAAAATGCATCACTTGCACATAATTTCCACAAGAATGTAGTTCACATTTCCTCATCCAGCCATTATGGACATCTTCATGGTGGCAAGCTTGATGTTTTAGGAATCATTGAAGGTGGCAAGCAGTGCGTTTTTTTTTTTTCGATAAGTAATTTTATTAAAACTGATAAATGCCCAAAAACATTCAAACAATACAGCCTTGCATCTAGTGTCCCCTATGAAGAAAACATTATAAAAAACAATATATCAAAATTTTCGAGATTATCTATGATAAGAATCCTCTAATTTCGTTTTTTTTTCCTTTTGTTAGTGAATGTCTCTTCTGATAGAATGTTAGTGAAGAAAGTTGATCAACTAGAGTTTTGGTAAACAAATTTGGTCCAAATAAACATTTATTTTTTTAATCTTTTTACTTAAAAAAAAATGTTAATAAAATATTATTAATAATAAACGAAAGTGTAAATAGAGAATTTAAATTTTATATAGTAATTTAAATATTTTAATATTTAATTTTGTTTCTTTCTATTTTGTTTTTCTAAGATATTTTCATATTAATTTTTCCAAAATTTCATGAAAATCATAAATTCATACCTAACAATTTTTAGAATTTTCAAAATACTAATTTCATTTACGTATAAAAAAAAGCATTCTAAATAAAAAAATATCATATCACAGTTTTATAAAAATTTATACCAATATTTTTTTAATGAAGAAACCTAAATTTTATAAAATATGCTAAGAATATACTTCGTCTTAAAAGCTAGATTAGCTATTGTGATCAAAAGGAGTGCAAAAGGTTGGATTACAATTTGAAACGTTGAAATAAAAAACAATATTTGTCGGTCGTCTCCTTTATTTGATCCGCGCTCCGTTGAATTTAGAGACTGCAAATAATTTTATGGTCCAATCATTACGCCATACTTATTTCTCACTTGAATCACTACTCGATAGTGAAGTGTACTTCATCATCTGCCATGGCCATGATTTTGAATATTATGGGATTAATGTTATAAGTGAAATGCTTTGTGTAGCATTTTTTAATGGGGTCAGATGGGAGTTTGAGCAATGCAGGTTCAGTCAGTTCTTTTTTTTGGGCTAATTATTATTTTGATCTTCAAATGCATTATTAAAATTAATTTCATTAAAATTAATAATTTAATAATATTTATTAATTAATATTAAAAGTTAATATCTTTATTAAGAATATAATAATTGTTAATTATTTTTGTTAATTATTTGATATTATTATTGTTTAATATTAATAGTGAAACATAGTCTACAATATTATTCAAATAATATTAATCAAAGTATATTTATAATTTATATTTAATAATTTTAATGTTTAAATATCATTTATATTTAATATTTTTATATTTTTATCATAAAAATATAAAAAAATTAGAGATAAGTTTAATAATAAGTTAATATTAATATTAAAGATAAATTTAACTTTAATAAGTTTAATAATAAGGCTAGTGTTTTTATTAAAGTTTAATAAGGTTAATTTAATAATTTTAATGTTATGTTTAATATGAATATTAATAACTTTAAAGTTTTTTTATTTTAATAGTAAGCTTGACTTCAATAGTAATAAGTTTATGCTAGTATAAATGTTTGTTAAATAATAATAAAGTTTAATATTAATATTAATAAGTTTAATATTAATGTGTTAATGCTAATATTTATGTTTAGTAATTAATATTAAAATTTAATAATTGTATTAATAATATTAATAAGTGTTTACTATTTAACATTAGTATTCTTTAATTCACGAGGTTTTTGACAAAAGGTGATTGGGTGTACTATTAAGGCAATCCTTGATGTGAAGTCACCGATTCAATTTCTTGCCTCGATTGTGGTGATATATTGGACATGATGAAGATATAGTCCTACCAAGTTTACAAAAAAAAAAAAAAAAAAAAAAAATTATTATTCTTTAATATTAATAATCAAGTGTTGTTGACAACATTAGTCAAACAATGTCAGTTTCTTTAATCAATGTTTAAATATAATCTATGTTTAAATACAATAATAAGGAAGGGAGAATAATTTTAACTTACATTTAGATTGGTAAGAGAAAATATGAGAATTATAACCCTAAATATTATTAAACCTAATGGAATATTAATATTTAATATTTATATTTATATACCTTGTGTTTATAATATTAATCTCCTTGGTTTAATATTATTCCCTTGGGTTTTTAGTATTAATCCCTTGGGTTTATAATATCAATCTCTTCACTTTATAAATCTAAGAGTTCATATTCCTATAGTATAATATTATTCATAGGGTTTATAATATTAATCCTAGGGTTTAATATAAATCCCTTGGGTTTATAATCATGGTCAACCATGATGCTACGTCACATTCTGACAAATATTGACTCAATATGATAATCGGCCATGGTCAACTATTGTCAACCATGATCAACCATGATCAACCATGGTCCAATGTCACATTGTGACAAATATTTTCTCAATATTAAAATCAACCATGGTCAAGCATAGTCGCCCATGATTCAACATTGCATTGTGACAAAGATTGTCTCAATGTGAAAATCAATTATAGCCAACCATGGTCCAAATTCCCATTCTGATAAAGATTATCTCAATATGAAAATCAACCATTGTCAACCATGTTTATTTTACTCTTTATAATATTTATCAAAAAAATTATATACATTGGTTTATGATATTTTTTATTATACAATTTTCTCAATATACAAATCAATGATGGTCAACCATGACCATTCATGGTCAATATTTGTCAAACAGGGTCAACCATGGTCAATTATGGTTAACTGTGGTCAACAATGGTTCAATGTCACTGTTATGACAAAAATTGTCTCAATATGAAAATGAACGATGGTCCAACGTCACAATGTGACAAATATTGTATCAATATGAAAATCAACCATCGTCAATCATGGTCAATAATCATGGTCAGATTATAACAAATATTGTCTCTTGGCCTAATGTCACATTATGACAACCATGTTCATCCATGGTAAATGATGGTCGACCATAGTTGAAAGGTACATTGTGATAAAGAGTGCCTTAATATGAAAATAAACCATGGTCAATCATGGTTCAAGATCACATTTTGACAAAGATTGTCACAATATGAAAATGAATCATGGTCAACCATGGTCAAACATTGCATTGTGCCAAATATTGTGTCAATATGAAAATCAACCATGGTCAACCATGTTTATTTTAGGTTTTATAATATTTAACTTAGGTTTTATATACCTTAGGATTATAATATTAATCCCTTGGGTTTAATATTATTCCCTTAGGTTTATAAGGCCTTAGATTTTTAGTACTAATCTCTTTGGTTTATTAATATATCGAGTTTATAATATCAACCCTTTGGGTTTATTAATCTAACAGTTCATATTTCGAGGGTATAATATTATTCATAGGGTTCATAATATAAATCCTAGGGTTATATATAAATCCCTTGGGTTTATAATCATGGCCAACCATGGTGAATCATGGTCTAACATCACATTGTCATATATATTGTCTCAATATGAAAATAAACCATGTTCAACCATCGTCAACCATGGTCTGTGATGGTCAACCATGGTGCAACGTCACATTGCCACAAAGATTGTCTCAATATGCAAATCAATCATGGTCAACCATGGTCAACCATGTTTAATGATGGTCAACCATAGTCATCCATGGTCTAATGTCACATTGTGGAAAAATTTGTCTCAATATGAAAATCAATCATGGTCAATATGAAAGTCAACAAAGGTCAATCATGGGAAACCATGGTCAACCATTTTCCAATGTCATATTGTGACAAATATCGTCTCAATATGAAAATAAACCATGGTAAACCATTGTATACCATGGTCAACCATGTTTAATTTAGGGTTTATAGTATTTATCCTAGGGCTTATATACATTGGATTTATAATATTAATCCCTTGGGTTTAATATTATTCACTTGGGATTATAATTTTTTGAGTTTTTAGTATTAATGCATTGGGTTTACTAGTACCTTAGGTTTATAAAATTAATCCTAGGGCTATATAAAAATCCTTTGGGTTTATAATATTTATAATAATTAATTTAAAAGACCTCAACAAGATGGTATTTTTTTTACTCCAAGTGATTATTATCAGATATTCTCATAGCACAGGTGGCAAGGGTGCTAAGAACCCCAAACTTCCGGTCATGAAAATGATGAGAACTAGCATGAATATATTGTTCGGTGTGAGTTTTCTTGAGAAAATCTTGGTGTGAAATGGAACCATCATCATTTGTAGAGAAGAGAATTTCAAGGAAAGGAAAGCACCCGTCCACCTCAACCTCCATCATGAACTTGATGGAGTTTGATTGCAAGTTAAGGTGGCATAGAAATATATCCAGCTTCTCACGACCATGCGGCCATATGACACAAGTATCATCAATGAACCCTTTCCACTTTCTAGGGTGAAATTGAGTTGACGCTAAGGCCTTGGCTTCAAAATATTCCATAAATAAGTTAGCAACTATAGTGGAAAGAGGGGAACCCACCATAATTTTTCTCATATAACTCACCTTGGAAGTTGAATAAGATCGAGGTGAGACAAAGACAAACTAATTTGGAAGTGTCTTTGTCTAAGATCCAATTTATGACACCTTGCCACCCGTGCTCTGATAATATTTGATAATAACCACTTGGAGTCAGAAAAATCCCATCTTCTTGATGTCTTTGAAATTAATGGTTATATTACATCTCAAGGCCTCAATGCCTTTCAAAAATCATGTAAAGTATTAGGAGGTTATAGATCTTCTCAGGTTGATCCTATCTCCAAGTTTCATCTCCCATTTATCTAAGGGACCATGGACAAGATTACCCATGCCCTAAGAAAAAATAATCTCATATTTGTTCAAACCTCTGTATAGCATAAAAAACTCTCTCGGATCTATTAAAGATGTGGTAGAACCTAATGAGTTGAAAGGGGTTTACCTAATTCCATGTTCTTGTGGTATTCCCTATAATGGAGAAACATGTCAGTCCATTAATCAAAGAATCCATGAGCATGCTGCAGAAATTAGGAAAAATCGTTCACGCCCTCCAGGTCTTGCTGAACATGTGGATAAATCTTGTCACCATGTATGTATTGAGGACTCCAGAGTAATTTCTACAGTTGATCAATTCCACCATAGGAAGTTTAGAGAGGCTATTGATATTGAGAGACATGATAGGAATCTCAACAAGGATGATGGTTGGAAATTGAGGAAGAGTTAGATTTTGGCTCTTTCGATTTTATTCCTCCCCCTCTCGCCTAGTTTGGGTCAGGAATTTGTGTCATTTTTCTTATATTATTGTTGGCTTGAGGGGTTCTCACCTAGGTTCATATTTATGGGTAAACCAACAAAACCTCCAACTATTGGCCCTTTTCATAGTGATCTTATTACTCAGACCAAAGTCTCACCCCAAGCAGTATGGGGGGGTGCTAGAACTAGGTTTTTGCACCCTGAGGAAGGAATTTATGAGTGGTCCTATGTAAAAGGCCACAATTTTTTTTTACATATGCATGCACAAACATTGCGCAAACATTAACATAATACCACAGAATTGCTATCACTTTGGCACAGACAAAAAAAATAGAAGCCAATCCAAATCACAACACATCAGAGACTTAAATAGATTTATTATGTGTCAAAATTTAATCATAATTTATCTAGAGACATTTTGCAACAGAAAACAGAGATAATATCATAGGAATAGGGCTTACCTTAGCACAAACAAAAGATCAGATCCAGATCTCTCTCTTACTTAACAGAACGCAATAGAAACCTATCAATTATCTCTACACATTCATCAGTAAGAAAATATATAGTGTGATCTTATCAAAGCATAATCGTAAGCATAAACAACAATTATATGCATAACATATAGCTTCGCCAAAATCATTTCTTCTATCAATCCTTTAGATATATCAACACATCATTTTTTCCTTTAGAAACCCTTACAAAACCCTTACTATCCCTTCTGCGCACACAGCCAGCAGAGTCCATACACATCCAGAACTAGGTCTCCGTGCACATAGCTAACAGGAGCCTTTTACCCAACCCAAGAACCTAAAACCCTTACACACATAGATATTATCTGAATATCAATATGTCATAGCTTAACCCAACTATTTAGCTTAGACAAATGTTACCTGTTTATAATATGCATAGTGAACAAATAATATGGTCTCAAACCATGGTTTGAGACCCATAGTTTACATTTAATCTTAAATATATCCCAAAATTGGGGCAAAAGGCCCTCTGACTATCCCTACGTAGCACACACATACAAAACATACAAAAAGAAGCATTGAAGCTTGTGCCTCAGGTGAACCTGCTCCAACAGGCCCCCAACACAAACATGTGAGTTGTCTTGAGTCACTAAGGCATTGTGGTTGTATCCTTCATTTTATCTCGAAGCGTCTTGACATAAGTTTGGAGGGGGATCACTAACTCCAAGCTTTGCGTTGTTGCACCCTGCGCCTGCTGAACATATTGTCTGTCATGGGACCTTCAAAAATCATATCCACATTGCGTTGGGTCTGCTAGATAATCTTAATCATATTTTCCAGTATCTGCGAGAGTTGCAATGCTTCCTCTCCCCATGGTTGCATTATTTCAATGAGCACTTGTTCTTTTCGGCACAAATACGCAAATGCACCTTGGAGTTTGTGGCCTTATTGCAAATGAAAAAGCCTCTGTTGAACCTCTAGTGTGTGCGATACTATGCATATCTCTTTGAAATATTTCTCTTTGGTGCTAAGTGTGTCGCACAGCTGCTCCATTACCAAATAATTCTGGACAGATGCCCAGATATCCGTAGCCTTGACTAGAGACTGGTCACACTGAATGACTTCGGCGGCAATACTTTCTTGGTATTTTTTCACCTTTGCATCTCTCTTGGTGCAAACCTCTGGTGGTGTCTACGGCTAAAGCTTGGTCTGAAGTTTCATGATTTGCAGCTCATATCTGTCTCGAAGGGTGTGAGCTTCCTCTCACATAAACTTGATTGCAACAGCTAGTCCACCTGACTTCTCTGAAGGTGTAGCGGTGGTCGTGGCTGATGGAATATCCTAGCATACTTGATTGATCTTGGCCTCTAGTGCAACACACTGAGAATTTGTTGCTTGATATGTTGCCTCTGCTTGATGCTACTACTCATGTGCTTGTGCATCCTATATCTATTCATCCTAGTTTTTCGTCTCTGCATTTTCTTCGTGGTACTGCAGCTCATCAACAATGACTAAGTGGAGAATATGAAGATTTCCTACAGGAAATAAATTGAGGTTACTATGCACATCACTTGTAACAGTAAATTGAGTGTGCTGGCTCGAATCCATTTGAAATGCAAGTAGGGGGATATGGACAAATCACCCCTCCTCAGATGAGGATAATGCTATGTCCAAAATGTTTTCATTGGTAACATGCACAATGGTACAACTCGTTTGAATCATGCTCACCTGGATCTTGCTCGCTTGCATTTTTAGTTCTTGAAGGCCAACCTAGACAACTTCCAATGTAGATGTATAATGGACCTCCATGTATATCCAGTGATCCTCCTGCACAATAGTGACGGTAGTTGTGATCTCATTGAGACCATCCTCTCTTAGTGTCAGGACCTCCTGTCTTATTTTTTTCAAGCCCTTCTCCTCTTTCCTTGATCTAACCTAGGTCTACACACCATGCTTTGTGCCTTTGGAGGTGTCTGATTCAATTTCTTTGGGCAGAGAGCCATTATTTTGTCACTATGGTGGCCTCAAAATTTTATCCTGTAGTGGTCGGTGTAGGCTCTTTTTCACCAAGCTTATCCATCATCATCATTGTTATCATGTCTACAGGCTTTTTTATTCCCTTCTCTATAAATTTTCCTGATGGGGTGCGTTACTGTGTAGGCAAACTCAACCATGACGAAGGCTAGTCTGCTATGACCCTGATTAAATCTTCCTTCATCACTAAAGAAGGAAGCTTGTACCAAACACCCTCCACAACGACCTTCGCGCAGATGTTGATATTGTGGAATGTTGCGTTGAAGTCAAGTACCATTTTATATTGCTAATAAAGGGTGGGAGAGAGTCACGGCTTTGACTGTACCACCTAGTATAAACTTGCATCATATAAGACCCAAGAGATCTTGTTTTCTTTTGCTTGCATACGATCAAAAGAGTTCTAGAGGGCCACTTAGCACACAACTTCACACATTGTTTCTGGAAGTTTCGAGAATTGGGTATCTTCAGGGGTTTTCCACCCAATCAGTGCAATTAATAATAAGATCCAATCATACTGAAAATTATTTCCCTCCTCCTGGACTTCATGCATGGTTTCAAGGAATTATTTGCAGAGATATGCACACCAATTGTAGATGACCCCTTTTTCGTATCTCCCTGCGAGTGAAATCCCTTGCGTGGGCACTTCCTTTAGCCTACACTTGCCCATCATTTTGCAAGCAAATATTACTCTGCCAAAATGGACTAATGGGTCATTTATTTCTTTCACCACAAATCCATGGAATTTGTGTGTAACATCTTACTTCTTATTAATTTTGTCTTCTAGCGCTTTCTTGTACGTATTCACTCCGAAATCGGCCATAGGGTAAGCCTCCCTATTTGGAAACCCTGTAATTCTATGATTTAGTTCTACATCAATTGGGATGTGATCTCCCAACCTAAGCACATCATCATGCACTAATTGCAATAGTTTCTTGATGTAGATATCATTAATGGGGTTGTGCCCAAAATGAAGGATCTAAAAAAGATTGAGGAGGCCGACCTTGTGCAGACCTAGAATTTCCTTCTTCGGCTCAAGGTGCACCAGCCCTCCTACATATGGAAATGGATCAAGATACAGATCTGGCATGAGCTCTAGCAATTTCTATACGCCTGTTATATCCCAGTCATCGAATCGCAGCTAAGGGATTTTTTCCAGCATGTTCCCCTCCATTTGGACATTCTCTGGGATCAAACGACACTTGGATACCTTCACGCACTTTATCCAATTATTTTAGCACTTTTACTAAAGGTTTTCTAAGCACAATGTAGCCAGGAAGTCACGCGAATGGTGTTATTTATACGACATCACCATCCCATTATTTGATAGTTTTAGGGAGTTCAGGCATGGGTTTCTTCATCTTCTCTTCGACAAAATGATGAGGTTTGGGGAAATTTTCTCTCGGGGACTTACGCATTACAGAAGTGTGTCCCTTTTGTGCTTTAGATGGTGTAGGGGTCTCTACCATAGGCACCTCCTGCGCGGTAAGGTCCTCTTCGAGTCTGGTGGTAGTCATTCTACTTTGAATCATGTATCCTAAACCCACTTGGTGCAAATATTCCTCAAACACAGGGTCCAATCTAGATATAAGCTTAGCAAAACCAAAGACAAATAAACATCTGATAGCATAAAAATCACTTAGAACACAAAGGGAACTATTTTGACCCCTTGATTCATATTTATACTTATGGTGCATCTGCAATAGTTCCTTAGGAGTTAATGAGGTTCCATTACTGAAAAAATGGTCCCAAATCTAGAAAAATCCCCTCATTAAATGCATCTTGGATGCTCCTAAAAATGGTAATAATTCTGCCTTATCTAGTTTTACTGTTCCAAAGGCTAGTTTTTGACACATCTTCGCACTAGTTAATCCCCTGGCGTAGATACCGCGTGTGTGCCGCACCATATTCTGCATGTAATCCCTAGATAAGTATAACCATTGACAGAAATTCCACCCCAACATAGGATTGTTGACTAGGTAATGTAAATCATATCATGTAGTGGCCGCCATATCCCTTAGTAAATGCAAAATTTTCTGACATTCATCATCCCAATGGAATGTCGCACTTATGTTGAGTAATCTGGTAATGGGCTCAGTTTTCAATGTGTACTAGGGAATGTGATTTCTGCAGTATCCCACAAGACTGAGTGTGGAGCACATTTTTCTGAAGTTTGAGGGGATGGAGGGTCCTTCAAGCGTATGTCGGTCTCGAACTTCTACTAGTGCGAAGTGTCGACTAGACACAGTCTCTCGGATCAGCACATCAATGATCAAATATTCACCAATGATATTTATCCCACTTTCAAACCTAAATGTATGAAGAAAAATATCAATCAACACAGACCAGTCGCTAGTGCCTCTACATAGTTTTGTTTCTGAGTACCATTCAGTTGGCACCTTTCCTAGGGTATGAATAAACTTGTGGACCCATTCAGACCTTCGTTCGGCACCCCATACCCGATTCCACTTTTCCATATGGATGTGCGAATCCTCCTTGCCATATTATAAGACTTCTTCTTTAATTATTGGTTGCTCAAATTGTAGCTGCGTCATCTGTGCGCACTCCTCCCAATATCCCAAATTCTCCTTATGTGTTTCCCACCATCTCACTGGAGTGGTGTGCAAGCCAATATCTAAAGCATGGAACCTTTGTGTTATCGGAAGATTCCTTTCCAAATCTATCAAGAACATGTTTACATTACTTAAGCAATCATAATTTGGGAACCCATGTATCTTAGATGTTATACAACTTAGATATCTAGTCACACAATCACAACGCAGTGTATACACCTCATGCAATCAGTTTTTCCAATTCTCTATTTCCTCATCAGAGTCTAAAAACCAAGAACTTTCCTTCTCCCACTTAATATTTCCATCCATTTTTGGGTTGATCCAATCCTCTGAGTGCAATATCAGCTTATAGATTTGGTCATTGTCATCCCCATCACACACAGGATTCATGTATCGATGTCCTTCAGCATGGTCTAGAAGGATGATAACTTGGACTCCATTATTCTCAAAATCCATCCTTATTTTCTTGAAGTCTATGACATCATAGAGGTCAATTTCCTAATCCAATCACATTAGCGCAGGATAGGTATTTTTATCATCCACGATCTCTATCACTTCAAAGTCATTTTTCACATTAACGCCATCAATACTAACTATGAATTAAGACAATTGCCCGAGAGGAATGATCGTTTGCTGATTGGGCATGTGTAGTCGGATCGTGGACCATTCTAGCTTTTGTTTTCCTATGCGTTACCATGTGTGTTTTTGTAGAACATTAGCATTTGATCCCAGATCAAGAATTACCTAATCCATTTCATAAGCTCCTATCTACGTAGTCAGGTGCATCTCTTTACTTGTTATTTTCTTGTTTCTGTATATTTTATTGACGACGCAGTGCTATACCATTGGTGGTCCCTTATCTACGCAATTATTTGTTAGAGCCTACATATTTTCCACTTCTTGTTTCTCAATAATTTAATACATGCCTGTATGAATGGTTTAATCTCTTCATCTCCTCCAAAGCCTTGAAATGGTGCACTTGATTTTGATGCACCACCATCGGTGAATTATTTCTAGGCCTCAATAAAGGTTTCTTTTGCACGTTGCAGATAAATTCATGTTTTATGCTCTTGTGCCTTAAGGATCCAAACACCTATAGCTTATTTCTTTCCCTTATCCTTATTGGTCATTATGCTGCTCCTTGTTACTACATTCACAATTGGAACGTCCCCACTAGGATTAGCATGCACCATCTACAGATTCTGTGTTGGGGTGTGTCTCTTTCTCTCCTACATTTACGTAATTAACATAGGGAAATATTCAAGCACATGATCAAGTTCCCTATAATACCTGCAAGACTGGCAAGTAGGATTTAGACAATCGCACTCAAAATGGCCAACATCTTCGCAATTATAACAAATGGCCTGTCCCCTTGCTCGACCAGCTGATCCACCTCCTCGACCCCTTCCTCTGCCTGGAGATCCTCTATGTTTAGAAGGCAATGTTAGTGAGAAGGACTCAGCCTGCACCCTATATATTTTATATTTATCTGTCATCATCTCATAGGTGTGAAAATTCTGCTCATCATGCCCTAATGATGAATAGAGCCTAAAAAAAAATTGCTTTAGGTCAGGCTGATATTTCCCAATCCTTGGACATGAATTTGTGTCATGCTATCCAACAACCTGACAGATTGTACACTATACATGGCTCTTCAAGGGGTTGGGACCTCCAGCATTCAAATAATTACTGAAAATAGGACACTAGTCTTTATGATACCCGAAAGCTTTGAATTTTATACACCAGATCTTGTGCACGCTTTTTTTCCCCTATTGTTGCATAGGATTTGAATTACTAAGTACATGGCTTCCAACTGGTTCTACGTTTATTGAGTCCCAAGCACAACAGGTGTTGGTGTAGCTTATAATTTCATTGCGACCTCCACAGCCTCAACTAATGTTTCAGTCTTTTCTTGTCCTAATGGATGGCACAGATGGGGGAGAAAGATAGAAATGAACCATTAATTATGTTGAGCATGGTCAATGAGAAATCCTCCATCCCTGATGACAGGCTTCAACCATTGGTCTACTTCCCATACAAATTCGTTAACCTCCTGGTGAATATCTTTCATCTCAATTACCAACTGTGAGTATGATTTAGGGTTTTTGAACTACTCTTTTAGGGTTGTATTTATCTGTTGCGAGGTAGTATTAGGGTTATCCTGAACATACCTTATATACCAATCCAATGCTCTATCTTGGAAGGCCGTAGCGAGATGTTATTTCCTGATATCATTACTGTAAACCTGTTGTGCTTGCCACATAGCCTCAGTCACAAACCAAAAGTGTTCAGTGTCCTCATACCCGACACCCTTGAAATTAGGTAGCCTCATTGACGTGACCATTGCTACTTCTGGGAGAGGAGGAGGATATGGATTGCGCGATGGGGTAGGCGGTCTCGAGTGCGATGACAGAAGTGGAGTGGAAGGGGTAGGAAATAGACTTAAAAGTGTCTGCTAGAAAAGCTTTCTTCGTCAGAATCACATGAGCTAGAAATTTTTGGTTTAGGCTCACTATCAAATCTAAGCTTCATATGGTTATAAGGGACTTCTTCAAACTCTTCGTAGTAAATTTTTCCACTACATGTAGCTGAACCCTTCTGATCCGTTCAAGCAGTGCGTTCACACAAACATCCATTTTCACACAATAGCATCTTTAGTGAGAATTTCAATGAGTGAAGGAAATTACCTTCAGGGCCTTTGAAAAATATTCTCTCTGCTTCAGAGTAGGACACAAACTGATCAATGGAAAATTTAGTCAAAAAGCCGCCCAAGAGTTAGTCAATCTAATAATCTACTGCATGAGTGATATTACTATCAAATTTTTATACTTTTTGGATCAATTCATAGGTCCACTCAGTGACTGGGTCATCTCCTATATAGTGATAGAATTCATCTAAGCACGAAATCCACTCTTGAAGCTCGTATGAAAAGGAACTGAAGAAAATTTCATGCACTTCTATATAAATATATTTTCCGATCCACTGTTCAACAGATATCGTATGGCTCTGATTCTCATGAAGCACAAATTCTAGGATATTTCTATCCAGCCAATATTGTAATTAATTTCGTGAGGGCTACCACAACATTAGATCTCCCTCAAAATGATGATCGTGGTCTTGATAATGAAACCATTTTTTGGCTTGAGGGGTTCTGACCGAGGTTCAGAGTTATAGGTAAATCAACAAACCCTCCAACTATTGGCCCTTTCGGCAGTGATCTACTTGCACAGACGAAATTCTCAACCGAAGTGGTATGGGGGGGTGTTGGAACCAGGTTTCTACACCCTAAGGTACGAATTGATGAGTGGTCCTCGGTAAAAGCCCACAAAATACTTATACAGATTCACACAAAAAGACTATGCAAACATTAATAGAATACCACATAATTTCTATCACTTTGGTGCATACAAACATAATATAAGTCAGTCCAAATCACAACACATCAAAGACTTGAACATATTTATTATGTATCAACATTTAATTGTAATTTATCCAAAGACCACAAAACACATAGATAGTATCACGGGAATAGGGTTTGCCTCAGCGTAGACAATAGATCCTAACTATATCTCACTCTTACTTAACATAAGTCAATAGAAACATATCAATTAGTTATGCACATTCATCAATAAGAAAATAGATAATGTGATCTTTTTAAAGAATAAGAGTAAGCATAGAAAACAATTATATGCATAACACAGAGCTTCTTCGAAACTATTTCTTCTATTAATCCTTCAATTATGTCAATACATCAGCCTTTCCTTCAAAAACCCTTGCTATCCCTTCCATGCACAGAACAAGCAGAGTCCGCACACATCCAAGACTAGGTCTCTACGCGTAGCTAGTAGGAGCCTTTTACCCAACCCAAGAACCCAAAACCATTACAGACACAAATATTGTCTGAATATCAATATCTCACAGCTTAACAAAACTACTTAGCTTAGACAAATTCTATCTATTTATAATATTCCTACCGCACAGATACTATGGTCACAAACCATGGTTGGAGACCCATAGTTTATATTTAAGATTAAATATCTCCAAAATTGCAGCAAAAATCCCTTTAACAATCCTTGCGCAGTGAACACATACAAAACATACAAAAAAGAGCATTAAATCTTGTGCCTCAGGGGACCCCGCTCCAACAATTATTTATATGTTATAATTCTTTATTCTAATTTGTTCATTTGTTTCTTCACTATTTTAATAATCCCTTCAAATTTCGTTATTTACTATTAACCCTTCTTAAACCTATATTTTTGTGATTAATAAAGTTTTGGAATATTTTATATTAATTAATAAATTCCTTATTTCTTTAATAATTATTTGATGCCTTTGACTTTGGCTTACGTTCTATATAACTACTCTATATTTAAATAATATTTATTTAACTAATTTCATTCTTATTTTCACTACATTATATATAATTATAATAAATAAATAATAATTTTACAACTTATAACTCTATTATTATTTTTTTTATTACAAAATAGATAATTTTACTTTATTTTGTAACCAATTCTTAATCCTTTGGAATTTATGGTTAATTTAATTATTATTTGAACCAATTTATGAATATGATAACTAATTCATTAATGACTAGTTTTCGACAGCTTTCCCTAGGCAACGATGCATCCATCTTGTTTATTCCTAAAAATTGATTGGCCTTCTCACCTTGTCGTGAGGATAAACCACATTAGTTGGTTTGAAATGTCAACAAAATCATAATGATGTGATCAATTTGAAAGACATTCATCTACATTATAGATCACAAAAGTCTTAAATCTAACAATATAATAAATAATAGCAATAACAATAATATATTTAACAATATCAATATTAATATTAAGTATGTCTATCAACATTTTTCAACCACCTTAATTAATATAGTTGTGCATGTGTTTGATATACATTGAACGACGTTTATCAACTACATTTATTAATGTGATTAGGCTAGTTATTAATATTTATATATCACTATATATCATTAAAATATAATAAATTAAATAATAATTAATTATTTTTATAAATATAAATCTTATGATTCATATTATATTAATAATTAAATTTATTTAAAAATTATAATGATAATAAAATTTCAAAATAACGGGTTTTTATATCTATATATTGTGAAAAAAATTAATACATGCTAAAGATTATTTGGTGAACAATTTACAGTGATTCATCAAAGTTAAAAAAAAAACTAACCTAGAAAATAATATTTCCAGTCAATATTGTTTTTATGCTTCATTATGATGTTTTCATAAAAAAAACTGAAACGAAAATATATTTGAAAATAAATACACAAGGATAAAATATTCGGAGGGAAAATAGTAAAATTTGAATGCAAAGATAATGGTCAAGAGAAAACATTGAGAAAAACGATGCATCTCCTCAAAGTTACTAATCTCCATTATCAAGAAATGGGATTGAGGAATCCACAATATTTTTATCATTCATGAAACCCACCACCTCCTTCGGGCTCCTAATCTCCATTTTTATGAAGCGTTTAGAAGAAACATTGGACAAGAGGTTGCTTTCCATAAAAATGGAGGTGACTTTGTAAGAATGACAAGTAAATTCCTTCTCGGGTCCTGAAGGAATTCTTTGAGAGAAGGGTTCAAAAAATAATATTTGAAGGATATTTAATGTTGATTGTATACCATTTCAATGGTTGATATTGAAGCTACTTTTAAAAAATAGCAAGGGAGATACATTGGATTAAAAAGGCCCGTAGCAAAGTTCGATGGAAATTGATTGAATTAAGAAAAAAAATGATAACTTTTGAAGATTATAAGTTTGTTAATATAAATATATGGGAATATATGGGCTAATTTAGTGATTGTTGAAAAGTAAGATTTATTTATTATCATTTTTATATTATTATTGAGTTAACACTAGAGGGATTTTTTTGGTTGAATTGGTGGTATTAGTTTTTTGGAGCATGTATTTTTCTCATAGCTAAGTTTTGTGAATTCTAAGTTCATGTAGGGTTGTTATTTTTCTAGCTGTCAAAGCTATTTTTAGTTGATCTATAACTTCTTCTTCTTTTGTTATAAATGAAGGACTTCTTTATGTATTTTTACAACATTCTGAGTAATAGAAAACACTTTCATGGTATCAAAGTTAGTTTTTCATTTGTTGTTGAATCTTTTTTTTTTTAATTAGATCTGAATGTGGTTTCATTAA